>CAWUFN010000008.1:0-29838 GCA_963921415.1 Pyrausta despicata | reverse complement strand
TCGTAAATTTGCATTTTTCAGTGCAATTATAGTCCGTACCGAGGTGTAAAGGCAGGTAGTCAAATATCACTAAATCACGATTTTCAGCACCTGAAACATAGTATTTGGTTATTGTTGCGGTGTTATAATTTTGTATCTAGTAGTTTACAACTGTCTTTAGTGAAATCACCGCAATAAATACATACATTTTGGATTTTTAACGATTTTTCCAAATTTATAGATTCCCCATACAAATTAGTATCGAAATTTTCCTAAGTGTTTTTCAGTCGGTCGATTTTCAAAATTTTTTCGCCTAGATCGGCTGTATTAAGTTATTAGAGCATATCGCCGTTGGTTTTAGCGTAATCCGACGTTGCGTTCATTTTTTATACATAGTAAAAGCTCAAAAATAACGGTTTTTCAGCCGTGCTGAAAATTTTTTGTAGGAACACCCTGTGACCTGGTCCGCTTGTTTTGTGCGGCTCGACGAGACCTACCCGCGGACACCCCGTTTGCACCCCTACGGCAACTCAAAGATCGTAAATTTGCATTTTTCAGTGCAATTATAGTCCGTACCGAGGTGTAAAGGCAGGTAGTCAAATATCACTAAATCACGATTTTCAGCACCTGAAACATAGTATTTGGTTATTGTTGCGGTGTTATAATTTTGTATCTAGTAGTTTACAACTGTCTTTAGTGAAATCACCGCAATAAATACATACATTTTGGATTTTTAACGATTTTTCCAAATTTATAGATTCCCCATACAAATTAGTATCGAAATTTTCCTAAGTGTTTTTCAGTCGGTCGATTTTCAAAATTTTTTCGCCTAGATCGGCTGTATTAAGTTATTAGAGCATATCGCCGTTGGTTTTAGCGTAATCCGACGTTGCGTTCATTTTTTATACATAGTAAAAGCTCAAAAATAACGGTTTTTCAGCCGTGCTGAAAATTTTTTGTAGGAACACCCTGTGACCTGGTCCGCTTGTTTTGTGCGGCTCGACGAGACCTACCCGCGGACACCCCGTTTGCACCCCTACGGCAACTCAAAGATCGTAAATTTGCATTTTTCAGTGCAATTATAGTCCGTACCGAGGTGTAAAGGCAGGTAGTCAAATATCACTAAATCACGATTTTCAGCACCTGAAACATAGTATTTGGTTATTGTTGCGGTGTTATAATTTTGTATCTAGTAGTTTACAACTGTCTTTAGTGAAATCACCGCAATAAATACATACATTTTGGATTTTTAACGATTTTTCCAAATTTATAGATTCCCCATACAAATTAGTATCGAAATTTTCCTAAGTGTTTTTCAGTCGGTCGATTTTCAAAATTTTTTCGCCTAGATCGGCTGTATTAAGTTATTAGAGCATATCGCCGTTGGTTTTAGCGTAATCCGACGTTGCGTTCATTTTTTATACATAGTAAAAGCTCAAAAATAACGGTTTTTCAGCCGTGCTGAAAATTTTTTGTAGGAACACCCTGTGACCTGGTCCGCTTGTTTTGTGCGGCTCGACGAGACCTACCCGCGGACACCCCGTTTGCACCCCTACGGCAACTCAAAGATCGTAAATTTGCATTTTTCAGTGCAATTATAGTCCGTACCGAGGTGTAAAGGCAGGTAGTCAAATATCACTAAATCACGATTTTCAGCACCTGAAACATAGTATTTGGTTATTGTTGCGGTGTTATAATTTTGTATCTAGTAGTTTACAACTGTCTTTAGTGAAATCACCGCAATAAATACATACATTTTGGATTTTTAACGATTTTTCCAAATTTATAGATTCCCCATACAAATTAGTATCGAAATTTTCCTAAGTGTTTTTCAGTCGGTCGATTTTCAAAATTTTTTCGCCTAGATCGGCTGTATTAAGTTATTAGAGCATATCGCCGTTGGTTTTAGCGTAATCCGACGTTGCGTTCATTTTTTATACATAGTAAAAGCTCAAAAATAACGGTTTTTCAGCCGTGCTGAAAATTTTTTGTAGGAACACCCTGTGACCTGGTCCGCTTGTTTTGTGCGGCTCGACGAGACCTACCCGCGGACACCCCGTTTGCACCCCTACGGCAACTCAAAGATCGTAAATTTGCATTTTTCAGTGCAATTATAGTCCGTACCGAGGTGTAAAGGCAGGTAGTCAAATATCACTAAATCACGATTTTCAGCACCTGAAACATAGTATTTGGTTATTGTTGCGGTGTTATAATTTTGTATCTAGTAGTTTACAACTGTCTTTAGTGAAATCACCGCAATAAATACATACATTTTGGATTTTTAACGATTTTTCCAAATTTATAGATTCCCCATACAAATTAGTATCGAAATTTTCCTAAGTGTTTTTCAGTCGGTCGATTTTCAAAATTTTTTCGCCTAGATCGGCTGTATTAAGTTATTAGAGCATATCGCCGTTGGTTTTAGCGTAATCCGACGTTGCGTTCATTTTTTATACATAGTAAAAGCTCAAAAATAACGGTTTTTCAGCCGTGCTGAAAATTTTTTGTAGGAACACCCTGTGACCTGGTCCGCTTGTTTTGTGCGGCTCGACGAGACCTACCCGCGGACACCCCGTTTGCACCCCTACGGCAACTCAAAGATCGTAAATTTGCATTTTTCAGTGCAATTATAGTCCGTACCGAGGTGTAAAGGCAGGTAGTCAAATATCACTAAATCACGATTTTCAGCACCTGAAACATAGTATTTGGTTATTGTTGCGGTGTTATAATTTTGTATCTAGTAGTTTACAACTGTCTTTAGTGAAATCACCGCAATAAATACATACATTTTGGATTTTTAACGATTTTTCCAAATTTATAGATTCCCCATACAAATTAGTATCGAAATTTTCCTAAGTGTTTTTCAGTCGGTCGATTTTCAAAATTTTTTCGCCTAGATCGGCTGTATTAAGTTATTAGAGCATATCGCCGTTGGTTTTAGCGTAATCCGACGTTGCGTTCATTTTTTATACATAGTAAAAGCTCAAAATAACGGTTTTTCAGCCGTGCTGAAAATTTTTTGTAGGAACACCCTGTGACCTGGTCCGCTTGTTTTGTGCGGCTCGACGAGACCTACCCGCGGACACCCCGTTTGCACCCCTACGGCAACTCAAAGATCGTAAATTTGCATTTTTCAGTGCAATTATAGTCCGTACCGAGGTGTAAAGGCAGGTAGTCAAATATCACTAAATCACGATTTTCAGCACCTGAAACATAGTATTTGGTTATTGTTGCGGTTTTATAATTTTGTATCTAGTAGTTTACAACTGTCTTTAGTGAAATCACCGCAATAAATACATACATTTTGGATTTTTAACGATTTTTCCAAATTTATAGATTCCCCATACAAATTAGTATCGAAATTTTCCTAAGTGTTTTTCAGTCGGTCGATTTTCAAAATTTTTTCGCCTAGATCGGCTGTATTAAGTTATTAGAGCATATCGCCGTTGGTTTTAGCGTAATCCGACGTTGCGTTCATTTTTTATACATAGTAAAAGCTCAAAAATAACGGTTTTTCAGCCGTGCTGAAAATTTTTTGTAGGAACACCCTGTGACCTGGTCCGCTTGTTTTGTGCGGCTCGACGAGACCTACCCGCGGACACCCCGTTTGCACCCCTACGGCAACTCAAAGATCGTAAATTTGCATTTTTCAGTGCAATTATAGTCCGTACCGAGGTGTAAAGGCAGGTAGTCAAATATCACTAAATCACGATTTTCAGCACCTGAAACATAGTATTTGGTTATTGTTGCGGTGTTATAATTTTGTATCTAGTAGTTTACAACTGTCTTTAGTGAAATCACCGCAATAAATACATACATTTTGGATTTTTAACGATTTTTCCAAATTTATAGATTCCCCATACAAATTAGTATCGAAATTTTCCTAAGTGTTTTTCAGTCGGTCGATTTTCAAAATTTTTACGCCTAGATCGGCTGTATTAAGTTATTAGAGCATATCGCCGTTGGTTTTAGCGTAATCCGACGTTGCGTTCATTTTTTATACATAGTAAAAGCTCAAAAATAACGGTTTTTCAGCCGTGCTGAAAATTTTTTGTAGGAACACCCTGTGACCTGGTCCGCTTGTTTTGTGCGGCTCGACGAGACCTACCCGCGGACACCCCGTTTGCACCCCTACGGCAACTCAAAGATCGTAAATTTGCATTTTTCAGTGCAATTATAGTCCGTACCGAGGTGTAAAGGCAGGTAGTCAAATATCACTAAATCACGATTTTCAGCACCTGAAACATAGTATTTGGTTATTGTTGCGGTGTTATAATTTTGTATCTAGTAGTTTACAACTGTCTTTAGTGAAATCACCGCAATAAATACATACATTTTGGATTTTTAACGATTTTTCCAAATTTATAGATTCCCCATACAAATTAGTATCGAAATTTTCCTAAGTGTTTTTCAGTCGGTCGATTTTCAAAATTTTTTCGCCTAGATCGGCTGTATTAAGTTATTAGAGCATATCGCCGTTGGTTTTAGCGTAATCCGACGTTGCGTTCATTTTTTATACATAGTAAAAGCTCAAAAATAACGGTTTTTCAGCCGTGCTGAAAATTTTTTGTAGGAACACCCTGTGACCTGGTCCGCTTGTTTTGTGCGGCTCGACGAGACCTACCCGCGGACACCCCGTTTGCACCCCTACGGCAACTCAAAGATCGTAAATTTGCATTTTTCAGTGCAATTATAGTCCGTACCGAGGTGTAAAGGCAGGTAGTCAAATATCACTAAATCACGATTTTCAGCACCTGAAACATAGTATTTGGTTATTGTTGCGGTGTTATAATTTTGTATCTAGTAGTTTACAACTGTCTTTAGTGAAATCACCGCAATAAATACATACATTTTGGATTTTTAACGATTTTTCCAAATTTATAGATTCCCCATACAAATTAGTATCGAAATTTTCCTAAGTGTTTTTCAGTCGGTCGATTTTCAAAATTTTTTCGCCTAGATCGGCTGTATTAAGTTATTAGAGCATATCGCCGTTGGTTTTAGCGTAATCCGACGTTGCGTTCATTTTTTATACATAGTAAAAGCTCAAAAATAACGGTTTTTCAGCCGTGCTGAAAATTTTTTGTAGGAACACCCTGTGACCTGGTCCGCTTGTTTTGTGCGGCTCGACGAGACCTACCCGCGGACACCCCGTTTGCACCCCTACGGCAACTCAAAGATCGTAAATTTGCATTTTTCAGTGCAATTATAGTCCGTACCGAGGTGTAAAGGCAGGTAGTCAAATATCACTAAATCACGATTTTCAGCACCTGAAACATAGTATTTGGTTATTGTTGCGGTGTTATAATTTTGTATCTAGTAGTTTACAACTGTCTTTAGTGAAATCACCGCAATAAATACATACATTTTGGATTTTTAACGATTTTTCCAAATTTATAGATTCCCCATACAAATTAGTATCGAAATTTTCCTAAGTGTTTTTCAGTCGGTCGATTTTCAAAATTTTTTCGCCTAGATCGGCTGTATTAAGTTATTAGAGCATATCGCCGTTGGTTTTAGCGTAATCCGACGTTGCGTTCATTTTTTATACATAGTAAAAGCTCAAAAATAACGGTTTTTCAGCCGTGCTGAAAATTTTTTGTAGGAACACCCTGTGACCTGGTCCGCTTGTTTTGTGCGGCTCGACGAGACCTACCCGCGGACACCCCGTTTGCACCCCTACGGCAACTCAAAGATCGTAAATTTGCATTTTTCAGTGCAATTATAGTCCGTACCGAGGTGTAAAGGCAGGTAGTCAAATATCACTAAATCACGATTTTCAGCACCTGAAACATAGTATTTGGTTATTGTTGCGGTGTTATAATTTTGTATCTAGTAGTTTACAACTGTCTTTAGTGAAATCACCGCAATAAATACATACATTTTGGATTTTTAACGATTTTTCCAAATTTATAGATTCCCCATACAAATTAGTATCGAAATTTTCCTAAGTGTTTTTCAGTCGGTCGATTTTCAAAATTTTTTCGCCTAGATCGGCTGTATTAAGTTATTAGAGCATATCGCCGTTGGTTTTAGCGTAATCCGACGTTGCGTTCATTTTTTATACATAGTAAAAGCTCAAAAATAACGGTTTTTCAGCCGTGCTGAAAATTTTTTGTAGGAACACCCTGTGACCTGGTCCGCTTGTTTTGTGCGGCTCGACGAGACCTACCCGCGGACACCCCGTTTGCACCCCTACGGCAACTCAAAGATCGTAAATTTGCATTTTTCAGTGCAATTATAGTCCGTACCGAGGTGTAAAGGCAGGTAGTCAAATATCACTAAATCACGATTTTCAGCACCTGAAACATAGTATTTGGTTATTGTTGCGGTGTTATAATTTTGTATCTAGTAGTTTACAACTGTCTTTAGTGAAATCACCGCAATAAATACATACATTTTGGATTTTTAACGATTTTTCCAAATTTATAGATTCCCCATACAAATTAGTATCGAAATTTTCCTAAGTGTTTTTCAGTCGGTCGATTTTCAAAATTTTTTCGCCTAGATCGGCTGTATTAAGTTATTAGAGCATATCGCCGTTGGTTTTAGCGTAATCCGACGTTGCGTTCATTTTTTATACATAGTAAAAGCTCAAAAATAACGGTTTTTCAGCCGTGCTGAAAATTTTTTGTAGGAACACCCTGTGACCTGGTCCGCTTGTTTTGTGCGGCTCGACGAGACCTACCCGCGGACACCCCGTTTGCACCCCTACGGCAACTCAAAGATCGTAAATTTGCATTTTTCAGTGCAATTATAGTCCGTACCGAGGTGTAAAGGCAGGTAGTCAAATATCACTAAATCACGATTTTCAGCACCTGAAACATAGTATTTGGTTATTGTTGCGGTGTTATAATTTTGTATCTAGTAGTTTACAACTGTCTTTAGTGAAATCACCGCAATAAATACATACATTTTGGATTTTTAACGATTTTTCCAAATTTATAGATTCCCCATACAAATTAGTATCGAAATTTTCCTAAGTGTTTTTCAGTCGGTCGATTTTCAAAATTTTTTCGCCTAGATCGGCTGTATTAAGTTATTAGAGCATATCGCCGTTGGTTTTAGCGTAATCCGACGTTGCGTTCATTTTTTATACATAGTAAAAGCTCAAAAATAACGGTTTTTCAGCCGTGCTGAAAATTTTTTGTAGGAACACCCTGTGACCTGGTCCGCTTGTTTTGTGCGGCTCGACGAGACCTACCCGCGGACACCCCGTTTGCACCCCTACGGCAACTCAAAGATCGTAAATTTGCATTTTTCAGTGCAATTATAGTCCGTACCGAGGTGTAAAGGCAGGTAGTCAAATATCACTAAATCACGATTTTCAGCACCTGAAACATAGTATTTGGTTATTGTTGCGGTGTTATAATTTTGTATCTAGTAGTTTACAACTGTCTTTAGTGAAATCACCGCAATAAATACATACATTTTGGATTTTTAACGATTTTTCCAAATTTATAGATTCCCCATACAAATTAGTATCGAAATTTTCCTAAGTGTTTTTCAGTCGGTCGATTTTCAAAATTTTTTCGCCTAGATCGGCTGTATTAAGTTATTAGAGCATATCGCCGTTGGTTTTAGCGTAATCCGACGTTGCGTTCATTTTTTATACATAGTAAAAGCTCAAAAATAACGGTTTTTCAGCCGTGCTGAAAATTTTTTGTAGGAACACCCTGTGACCTGGTCCGCTTGTTTTGTGCGGCTCGACGAGACCTACCCGCGGACACCCCGTTTGCACCCCTACGGCAACTCAAAGATCGTAAATTTGCATTTTTCAGTGCAATTATAGTCCGTACCGAGGTGTAAAGGCAGGTAGTCAAATATCACTAAATCACGATTTTCAGCACCTGAAACATAGTATTTGGTTATTGTTGCGGTGTTATAATTTTGTATCTAGTAGTTTACAACTGTCTTTAGTGAAATCACCGCAATAAATACATACATTTTGGATTTTTAACGATTTTTCCAAATTTATAGATTCCCCATACAAATTAGTATCGAAATTTTCCTAAGTGTTTTTCAGTCGGTCGATTTTCAAAATTTTTTCGCCTAGATCGGCTGTATTAAGTTATTAGAGCATATCGCCGTTGGTTTTAGCGTAATCCGACGTTGCGTTCATTTTTTATACATAGTAAAAGCTCAAAAATAACGGTTTTTCAGCCGTGCTGAAAATTTTTTGTAGGAACACCCTGTGACCTGGTCCGCTTGTTTTGTGCGGCTCGACGAGACCTACCCGCGGACACCCCGTTTGCACCCCTACGGCAACTCAAAGATCGTAAATTTGCATTTTTCAGTGCAATTATAGTCCGTACCGAGGTGTAAAGGCAGGTAGTCAAATATCACTAAATCACGATTTTCAGCACCTGAAACATAGTATTTGGTTATTGTTGCGGTGTTATAATTTTGTATCTAGTAGTTTACAACTGTCTTTAGTGAAATCACCGCAATAAATACATACATTTTGGATTTTTAACGATTTTTCCAAATTTATAGATTCCCCATACAAATTAGTATCGAAATTTTCCTAAGTGTTTTTCAGTCGGTCGATTTTCAAAATTTTTTCGCCTAGATCGGCTGTATTAAGTTATTAGAGCATATCGCCGTTGGTTTTAGCGTAATCCGACGTTGCGTTCATTTTTTATACATAGTAAAAGCTCAAAAATAACGGTTTTTCAGCCGTGCTGAAAATTTTTTGTAGGAACACCCTGTGACCTGGTCCGCTTGTTTTGTGCGGCTCGACGAGACCTACCCGCGGACACCCCGTTTGCACCCCTACGGCAACTCAAAGATCGTAAATTTGCATTTTTCAGTGCAATTATAGTCCGTACCGAGGTGTAAAGGCAGGTAGTCAAATATCACTAAATCACGATTTTCAGCACCTGAAACATAGTATTTGGTTATTGTTGCGGTGTTATAATTTTGTATCTAGTAGTTTACAACTGTCTTTAGTGAAATCACCGCAATAAATACATACATTTTGGATTTTTAACGATTTTTCCAAATTTATAGATTCCCCATACAAATTAGTATCGAAATTTTCCTAAGTGTTTTTCAGTCGGTCGATTTTCAAAATTTTTTCGCCTAGATCGGCTGTATTAAGTTATTAGAGCATATCGCCGTTGGTTTTAGCGTAATCCGACGTTGCGTTCATTTTTTATACATAGTAAAAGCTCAAAAATAACGGTTTTTCAGCCGTGCTGAAAATTTTTTGTAGGAACACCCTGTGACCTGGTCCGCTTGTTTTGTGCGGCTCGACGAGACCTACCCGCGGACACCCCGTTTGCACCCCTACGGCAACTCAAAGATCGTAAATTTGCATTTTTCAGTGCAATTATAGTCCGTACCGAGGTGTAAAGGCAGGTAGTCAAATATCACTAAATCACGATTTTCAGCACCTGAAACATAGTATTTGGTTATTGTTGCGGTGTTATAATTTTGTATCTAGTAGTTTACAACTGTCTTTAGTGAAATCACCGCAATAAATACATACATTTTGGATTTTTAACGATTTTTCCAAATTTATAGATTCCCCATACAAATTAGTATCGAAATTTTCCTAAGTGTTTTTCAGTCGGTCGATTTTCAAAATTTTTTCGCCTAGATCGGCTGTATTAAGTTATTAGAGCATATCGCCGTTGGTTTTAGCGTAATCCGACGTTGCGTTCATTTTTTATACATAGTAAAAGCTCAAAAATAACGGTTTTTCAGCCGTGCTGAAAATTTTTTGTAGGAACACCCTGTGACCTGGTCCGCTTGTTTTGTGCGGCTCGACGAGACCTACCCGCGGACACCCCGTTTGCACCCCTACGGCAACTCAAAGATCGTAAATTTGCATTTTTCAGTGCAATTATAGTCCGTACCGAGGTGTAAAGGCAGGTACTCAAATATCACTAAATCACGATTTTCAGCACCTGAAACATAGTATTTGGTTATTGTTGCGGTGTTATAATTTTGTATCTAGTAGTTTACAACTGTCTTTAGTGAAATCACCGCAATAAATACATACATTTTGGATTTTTAACGATTTTTCCAAATTTATAGATTCCCCATACAAATTAGTATCGAAATTTTCCTAAGTGTTTTTCAGTCGGTCGATTTTCAAAATTTTTTCGCCTAGATCGGCTGTATTAAGTTATTAGAGCATATCGCCGTTGGTTTTAGCGTGATCCGACGTTGCGTTCATTTTTTATACATACTAAAAGCTCAAAAATAACGGTTTTTTCAGCCGTGCTGAAAATTTTTTGTAGGAACACCCTGTGACCTGGTCCGCTTGTTTTGTGCGGCTCGACGAGACCTACCCGCGGACACCCCGTTTGCACCCCTACGGCAACTCAAAGTTCGTAAATTTGCATTTTTCAGTGCAATTATAGTCCGTACCGAGGTGTAAAGGCAGGTACTCAAATATCACTAAATCACGATTTTCAGCACCTGAAACATAGTATTTGGTTATTGTTGCGGTGTTATAATTTTGTATCTAGTAGTTTACAACTGTCTTTAGTGAAATCACCGCAATAAATACATACATTTTGGATTTTTAACGATTTTTCCAAATTTATAGATTCCCCATACAAATTAGTATCGAAATTTTCCTAAGTGTTTTTCAGTCGGTCGATTTTCAAAATTTTTTCGCCTAGATCGGCTGTATTAAGTTATTAGAGCATATCGCCGTTGGTTTTAGCGTGATCCGACGTTGCGTTCATTTTTTATACATACTAAAAGCTCAAAAATAACGGTTTTTCAGCCGTGCTGAAAATTTTTTGTAGGAACACCCTGTGACCTGGTCCGCTTGTTTTGTGCGGCTCGACGAGACCTACCCGCGGACACCCCGTTTGCACCCCTACGGCAACTCAAAGTTCGTAAATTTGCATTTTTCAGTGCAATTATAGTCCGTACCGAGGTGTAAAGGCAGGTACTCAAATATCACTAAATCACGATTTTCAGCACCTGAAACATAGTATTTGGTTATTGTTGCGGTGTTATAATTTTGTATCTAGTAGTTTACAACTGTCTTTAGTGAAATCACCGCAATAAATACATACATTTTGGATTTTTAACGATTTTTCCAAATTTATAGATTCCCCATACAAATTAGTATCGAAATTTCCTAAGTGTTTTTCAGTCGGTCGATTTTCAAATTTTTTCGCCTAGATCGGCTGTATTAAGTTATTAGAGCATATCGCCGTTGGTTTTAGCGTGATCCGACGTTGCGTTCATTTTTTATACATACTAAAAGCTCAAAAATAACGGTTTTTCAGCCGTGCTGAAAATTTTTTGTAGGAACACCCTGTGACCTGGTCCGCTTGTTTTGTGCGGCTCGACGAGACCTACCCGCGGACACCCCGTTTGCACCCCTACGGCAACTCAAAGTTCGTAAATTTGCATTTTTCAGTGCAAGTCCGTACCGAGGTGTAAAGGCAGGTACTCAAATATCACTAAATCACGATTTTCAGCACCTGAAACATAGTATTTGGTTATTGTTGCGGTGTTATAATTTTGTATCTAGTAGTTTACAACTGTCTTTAGTGAAATCACCGCAATAAATACATACATTTTGGATTTTTAACGATTTTTCCAAATTTATAGATTCCCCATACAAATTAGTATCGAAATTTTCCTAAGTGTTTTTCAGTCGGTCGATTTTCAAAATTTTTTCGCCTAGATCGGCTGTATTAAGTTATTAGAGCATATCGCCGTTGGTTTTAGCGTGATCCGACGTTGCGTTCATTTTTTATACATACTAAAAGCTCAAAAATAACGGTTTTTCAGCCGTGCTGAAAATTTTTTGTAGGAACACCCTGTGACCTGGTCCGCTTGTTTTGTGCGGCTCGACGAGACCTACCCGCGGACACCCCGTTTGCACCCCTACGGCAACTCAAAGTTCGTAAATTTGCATTTTTCAGTGCAATTATAGTCCGTACCGAGGTGTAAAGGCAGGTACTCAAATATCACTAAATCACGATTTTCAGCACCTGAAACATAGTATTTGGTTATTGTTGCGGTGTTATAATTTTGTATCTAGTAGTTTACAACTGTCTTTAGTGAAATCACCGCAATAAATACATACATTTTGGATTTTTAACGATTTTTCCAAATTTATAGATTCCCCATACAAATTAGTATCGAAATTTTCCTAAGTGTTTTTCAGTCGGTCGATTTTCAAAATTTTTTCGCCTAGATCGGCTGTATTAAGTTATTAGAGCATATCGCCGTTGGTTTTAGCGTGATCCGACGTTGCGTTCATTTTTTATACATACTAAAAGCTCAAAAATAACGGTTTTTCAGCCGTGCTGAAAATTTTTTGTAGGAACACCCTGTGACCTGGTCCGCTTGTTTTGTGCGGCTCGACGAGACCTACCCGCGGACACCCCGTTTGCACCCCTACGGCAACTCAAAGTTCGTAAATTTGCATTTTTCAGTGCAATTATAGTCCGTACCGAGGTGTAAAGGCAGGTACTCAAATATCACTAAATCACGATTTTCAGCACCTGAAACATAGTATTTGGTTATTGTTGCGGTGTTATAATTTTGTATCTAGTAGTTTACAACTGTCTTTAGTGAAATCACCGCAATAAATACATACATTTTGGATTTTTAACGATTTTTCCAAATTTATAGATTCCCCATACAAATTAGTATCGAAATTTTCCTAAGTGTTTTTCAGTCGGTCGATTTTCAAAATTTTTTCGCCTAGATCGGCTGTATTAAGTTATTAGAGCATATCGCCGTTGGTTTTAGCGTGATCCGACGTTGCGTTCATTTTTTATACATACTAAAAGCTCAAAAATAACGGTTTTTCAGCCGTGCTGAAAATTTTTTGTAGGAACACCCTGTGACCTGGTCCGCTTGTTTTGTGCGGCTCGACGAGACCTACCCGCGGACACCCCGTTTGCACCCCTACGGCAACTCAAAGTTCGTAAATTTGCATTTTTCAGTGCAATTATAGTCCGTACCGAGGTGTAAAGGCAGGTACTCAAATATCACTAAATCACGATTTTCAGCACCTGAAACATAGTATTTGGTTATTGTTGCGGTGTTATAATTTTGTATCTAGTAGTTTACAACTGTCTTTAGTGAAATCACCGCAATAAATACATACATTTTGGATTTTTAACGATTTTTCCAAATTTATAGATTCCCCATACAAATTAGTATCGAAATTTTCCTAAGTGTTTTTCAGTCGGTCGATTTTCAAAATTTTTTCGCCTAGATCGGCTGTATTAAGTTATTAGAGCATATCGCCGTTGGTTTTAGCGTGATCCGACGTTGCGTTCATTTTTTATACATACTAAAAGCTCAAAAATAACGGTTTTTCAGCCGTGCTGAAAATTTTTTGTAGGAACACCCTGTGACCTGGTCCGCTTGTTTTGTGCGGCTCGACGAGACCTACCCGCGGACACCCCGTTTGCACCCCTACGGCAACTCAAAGTTCGTAAATTTGCATTTTTCAGTGCAATTATAGTCCGTACCGAGGTGTAAAGGCAGGTACTCAAATATCACTAAATCACGATTTTCAGCACCTGAAACATAGTATTTGGTTATTGTTGCGGTGTTATAATTTTGTATCTAGTAGTTTACAACTGTCTTTAGTGAAATCACCGCAATAAATACATACATTTTGGATTTTTAACGATTTTTCCAAATTTATAGATTCCCCATACAAATTAGTATCGAAATTTTCCTAAGTGTTTTTCAGTCGGTCGATTTTCAAAATTTTTTCGCCTAGATCGGCTGTATTAAGTTATTAGAGCATATCGCCGTTGGTTTTAGCGTGATCCGACGTTGCGTTCATTTTTTATACATACTAAAAGCTCAAAAATAACGGTTTTTCAGCCGTGCTGAAAATTTTTTGTAGGAACACCCTGTGACCTGGTCCGCTTGTTTTGTGCGGCTCGACGAGACCTACCCGCGGACACCCCGTTTGCACCCCTACGGCAACTCAAAGTTCGTAAATTTGCATTTTTCAGTGCAATTATAGTCCGTACCGAGGTGTAAAGGCAGGTACTCAAATATCACTAAATCACGATTTTCAGCACCTGAAACATAGTATTTGGTTATTGTTGCGGTGTTATAATTTTGTATCTAGTAGTTTACAACTGTCTTTAGTGAAATCACCGCAATAAATACATACATTTTGGATTTTTAACGATTTTTCCAAATTTATAGATTCCCCATACAAATTAGTATCGAAATTTTCCTAAGTGTTTTTCAGTCGGTCGATTTTCAAAATTTTTTCGCCTAGATCGGCTGTATTAAGTTATTAGAGCATATCGCCGTTGGTTTTAGCGTGATCCGACGTTGCGTTCATTTTTTATACATACTAAAAGCTCAAAAATAACGGTTTTTCAGCCGTGCTGAAAATTTTTTGTAGGAACACCCTGTGACCTGGTCCGCTTGTTTTGTGCGGCTCGACGAGACCTACCCGCGGACACCCCGTTTGCACCCCTACGGCAACTCAAAGTTCGTAAATTTGCATTTTTCAGTGCAATTATAGTCCGTACCGAGGTGTAAAGGCAGGTACTCAAATATCACTAAATCACGATTTTCAGCACCTGAAACATAGTATTTGGTTATTGTTGCGGTGTTATAATTTTGTATCTAGTAGTTTACAACTGTCTTTAGTGAAATCACCGCAATAAATACATACATTTTGGATTTTTAACGATTTTTCCAAATTTATAGATTCCCCATACAAATTAGTATCGAAATTTTCCTAAGTGTTTTTCAGTCGGTCGATTTTCAAAATTTTTTCGCCTAGATCGGCTGTATTAAGTTATTAGAGCATATCGCCGTTGGTTTTAGCGTGATCCGACGTTGCGTTCATTTTTTATACATACTAAAAGCTCAAAAATAACGGTTTTTCAGCCGTGCTGAAAATTTTTTGTAGGAACACCCTGTGACCTGGTCCGCTTGTTTTGTGCGGCTCGACGAGACCTACCCGCGGACACCCCGTTTGCACCCCTACGGCAACTCAAACATCGTAAATTTGCATTTTTCAGTGCAATTATAGTCCGTACCGAGGTGTAAAGGCAGGTACTCAAATATCACTAAATCACGATTTTCAGCACCTGAAACATAGTATTTGGTTATTGTTGCGGTGTTATAATTTTGTATCTAGTAGTTTACAACTGTCTTTAGTGAAATCACCGCAATAAATACATACATTTTGGATTTTTAACGATTTTTCCAAATTTATAGATTCCCCATACAAATTAGTATCGAAATTTTCCTAAGTGTTTTTCAGTCGGTCGATTTTCAAAATTTTTTCGCCTAGATCGGCTGTATTAAGTTATTAGAGCATATCGCCGTTGGTTTTAGCGTGATCCGACGTTGCGTTCATTTTTTATACATACTAAAAGCTCAAAAATAACGGTTTTTCAGCCGTGCTGAAAATTTTTTTTAGGAACACCCTGTGACCTGGTCCGCTTGTTTTGTGCGGCTCGACGAGACCTACCCGCGGACACCCCGTTTGCACCCCTACGGCAACTCAAAGTTCGTAAATTTGCATTTTTCAGTGCAATTATAGTCCGTACCGAGGTGTAAAGGCAGGTACTCAAATATCACTAAATCACGATTTTCAGCACCTGAAACATAGTATTTGGTTATTGTTGCGGTGTTATAATTTTGTATCTAGTAGTTTACAACTGTCTTTAGTGAAATCACCGCAATAAATACATACATTTTGGATTTTTAACGATTTTTCCAAATTTATAGATTCCCCATACAAATTAGTATCGAAATTTTCCTAAGTGTTTTTCAGTCGGTCGATTTTCAAAATTTTTTCGCCTAGATCGGCTGTATTAAGTTATTAGAGCATATCGCCGTTGGTTTTAGCGTGATCCGACGTTGCGTTCATTTTTTATACATACTAAAAGCTCAAAAATAACGGTTTTTCAGCCGTGCTGAAAATTTTTTGTAGGAACACCCTGTGACCTGGTCCGCTTGTTTTGTGCGGCTCGACGAGACCTACCCGCGGACACCCCGTTTGCACCCCTACGGCAACTCAAAGTTCGTAAATTTGCATTTTTCAGTGCAATTATAGTCCGTACCGAGGTGTAAAGGCAGGTACTCAAATATCACTAAATCACGATTTTCAGCACCTGAAACATAGTATTTGGTTATTGTTGCGGTGTTATAATTTTGTATCTAGTAGTTTACAACTGTCTTTAGTGAAATCACCGCAATAAATACATACATTTTGGATTTTTAACGATTTTTCCAAATTTATAGATTCCCCATACAAATTAGTATCGAAATTTTCCTAAGTGTTTTTCAGTCGGTCGATTTTCAAAATTTTTTCGCCTAGATCGGCTGTATTAAGTTATTAGAGCATATCGCCGTTGGTTTTAGCGTGATCCGACGTTGCGTTCATTTTTTATACATACTAAAAGCTCAAAAATAACGGTTTTTCAGCCGTGCTGAAAATTTTTTGTAGGAACACCCTGTGACCTGGTCCGCTTGTTTTGTGCGGCTCGACGAGACCTACCCGCGGACACCCCGTTTGCACCCCTACGGCAACTCAAAGTTCGTAAATTTGCATTTTTCAGTGCAATTATAGTCCGTACCGAGGTGTAAAGGCAGGTACTCAAATATCACTAAATCACGATTTTCAGCACCTGAAACATAGTATTTGGTTATTGTTGCGGTGTTATAATTTTGTATCTAGTAGTTTACAACTGTCTTTAGTGAAATCACCGCAATAAATACATACATTTTGGATTTTTAACGATTTTTCCAAATTTATAGATTCCCCATACAAATTAGTATCGAAATTTTCCTAAGTGTTTTTCAGTCGGTCGATTTTCAAAATTTTTTCGCCTAGATCGGCTGTATTAAGTTATTAGAGCATATCGCCGTTGGTTTTAGCGTGATCCGACGTTGCGTTCATTTTTTATACATACTAAAAGCTCAAAAATAACGGTTTTTCAGCCGTGCTGAAAATTTTTTGTAGGAACACCCTGTGACCTGGTCCGCTTGTTTTGTGCGGCTCGACGAGACCTACCCGCGGACACCCCGTTTGCACCCCTACGGCAACTCAAAGTTCGTAAATTTGCATTTTTCAGTGCAATTATAGTCCGTACCGAGGTGTAAAGGCAGGTACTCAAATATCACTAAATCACGATTTTCAGCACCTGAAACATAGTATTTGGTTATTGTTGCGGTGTTATAATTTTGTATCTAGTAGTTTACAACTGTCTTTAGTGAAATCACCGCAATAAATACATACATTTTGGATTTTTAACGATTTTTCCAAATTTATAGATTCCCCATACAAATTAGTATCGAAATTTTCCTAAGTGTTTTTCAGTCGGTCGATTTTCAAAATTTTTTCGCCTAGATCGGCTGTATTAAGTTATTAGAGCATATCGCCGTTGGTTTTAGCGTGATCCGACGTTGCGTTCATTTTTTATACATACTAAAAGCTCAAAAATAACGGTTTTTCAGCCGTGCTGAAAATTTTTTGTAGGAACACCCTGTGACCTGGTCCGCTTGTTTTGTGCGGCTCGACGAGACCTACCCGCGGACACCCCGTTTGCACCCCTACGGCAACTCAAAGTTCGTAAATTTGCATTTTTCAGTGCAATTATAGTCCGTACCGAGGTGTAAAGGCAGGTACTCAAATATCACTAAATCACGATTTTCAGCACCTGAAACATAGTATTTGGTTATTGTTGCGGTGTTATAATTTTGTATCTAGTAGTTTACAACTGTCTTTAGTGAAATCACCGCAATAAATACATACATTTTGGATTTTTAACGATTTTTCCAAATTTATAGATTCCCCATACAAATTAGTATCGAAATTTTCCTAAGTGTTTTTCAGTCGGTCGATTTTCAAAATTTTTTCGCCTAGATCGGCTGTATTAAGTTATTAGAGCATATCGCCGTTGGTTTTAGCGTGATCCGACGTTGCGTTCATTTTTTATACATACTAAAAGCTCAAAAATAACGGTTTTTCAGCCGTGCTGAAAATTTTTTGTAGGAACACCCTGTGACCTGGTCCGCTTGTTTTGTGCGGCTCGACGAGACCTACCCGCGGACACCCCGTTTGCACCCCTACGGCAACTCAAAGTTCGTAAATTTGCATTTTTCAGTGCAATTATAGTCCGTACCGAGGTGTAAAGGCAGGTACTCAAATATCACTAAATCACGATTTTCAGCACCTGAAACATAGTATTTGGTTATTGTTGCGGTGTTATAATTTTGTATCTAGTAGTTTACAACTGTCTTTAGTGAAATCACCGCAATAAATACATACATTTTGGATTTTTAACGATTTTTCCAAATTTATAGATTCCCCATACAAATTAGTATCGAAATTTTCCTAAGTGTTTTTCAGTCGGTCGATTTTCAAAATTTTTTCGCCTAGATCGGCTGTATTAAGTTATTAGAGCATATCGCCGTTGGTTTTAGCGTGATCCGACGTTGCGTTCATTTTTTATACATACTAAAAGCTCAAAAATAACGGTTTTTCAGCCGTGCTGAAAATTTTTTGTAGGAACACCCTGTGACCTGGTCCGCTTGTTTTGTGCGGCTCGACGAGACCTACCCGCGGACACCCCGTTTGCACCCCTACGGCAACTCAAAGTTCGTAAATTTGCATTTTTCAGTGCAATTATAGTCCGTACCGAGGTGTAAAGGCAGGTACTCAAATATCACTAAATCACGATTTTCAGCACCTGAAACATAGTATTTGGTTATTGTTGCGGTGTTATAATTTTGTATCTAGTAGTTTACAACTGTCTTTAGTGAAATCACCGCAATAAATACATACATTTTGGATTTTTAACGATTTTTCCAAATTTATAGATTCCCCATACAAATTAGTATCGAAATTTTCCTAAGTGTTTTTCAGTCGGTCGATTTTCAAAATTTTTTCGCCTAGATCGGCTGTATTAAGTTATTAGAGCATATCGCCGTTGGTTTTAGCGTGATCCGACGTTGCGTTCATTTTTTATACATACTAAAAGCTCAAAAATAACGGTTTTTCAGCCGTGCTGAAAATTTTTTGTAGGAACACCCTGTGACCTGGTCCGCTTGTTTTGTGCGGCTCGACGAGACCTACCCGCGGACACCCCGTTTGCACCCCTACGGCAACTCAAAGTTCGTAAATTTGCATTTTTCAGTGCAATTATAGTCCGTACCGAGGTGTAAAGGCAGGTACTCAAATATCACTAAATCACGATTTTCAGCACCTGAAACATAGTATTTGGTTATTGTTGCGGTGTTATAATTTTGTATCTAGTAGTTTACAACTGTCTTTAGTGAAATCACCGCAATAAATACATACATTTTGGATTTTTAACGATTTTTCCAAATTTATAGATTCCCCATACAAATTAGTATCGAAATTTTCCTAAGTGTTTTTCAGTCGGTCGATTTTCAAAATTTTTTCGCCTAGATCGGCTGTATTAAGTTATTAGAGCATATCGCCGTTGGTTTTAGCGTGATCCGACGTTGCGTTCATTTTTTATACATACTAAAAGCTCAAAAATAACGGTTTTTCAGCCGTGCTGAAAATTTTTTGTAGGAACACCCTGTGACCTGGTCCGCTTGTTTTGTGCGGCTCGACGAGACCTACCCGCGGACACCCCGTTTGCACCCCTACGGCAACTCAAAGTTCGTAAATTTGCATTTTTCAGTGCAATTATAGTCCGTACCGAGGTGTAAAGGCAGGTACTCAAATATCACTAAATCACGATTTTCAGCACCTGAAACATAGTATTTGGTTATTGTTGCGGTGTTATAATTTTGTATCTAGTAGTTTACAACTGTCTTTAGTGAAATCACCGCAATAAATACATACATTTTGGATTTTTAACGATTTTTCCAAATTTATAGATTCCCCATACAAATTAGTATCGAAATTTTCCTAAGTGTTTTTCAGTCGGTCGATTTTCAAAATTTTTTCGCCTAGATCGGCTGTATTAAGTTATTAGAGCATATCGCCGTTGGTTTTAGCGTGATCCGACGTTGCGTTCATTTTTTATACATACTAAAAGCTCAAAAATAACGGTTTTTCAGCCGTGCTGAAAATTTTTTGTAGGAACACCCTGTGACCTGGTCCGCTTGTTTTGTGCGGCTCGACGAGACCTACCCGCGGACACCCCGTTTGCACCCCTACGGCAACTCAAAGTTCGTAAATTTGCATTTTTCAGTGCAATTATAGTCCGTACCGAGGTGTAAAGGCAGGTACTCAAATATCACTAAATCACGATTTTCAGCACCTGAAACATAGTATTTGGTTATTGTTGCGGTGTTATAATTTTGTATCTAGTAGTTTACAACTGTCTTTAGTGAAATCACCGCAATAAATACATACATTTTGGATTTTTAACGATTTTTCCAAATTTATAGATTCCCCATACAAATTAGTATCGAAATTTTCCTAAGTGTTTTTCAGTCGGTCGATTTTCAAAATTTTTTCGCCTAGATCGGCTGTATTAAGTTATTAGAGCATATCGCCGTTGGTTTTAGCGTGATCCGACGTTGCGTTCATTTTTTATACATACTAAAAGCTCAAAAATAACGGTTTTTCAGCCGTGCTGAAAATTTTTTGTAGGAACACCCTGTGACCTGGTCCGCTTGTTTTGTGCGGCTCGACGAGACCTACCCGCGGACACCCCGTTTGCACCCCTACGGCAACTCAAAGTTCGTAAATTTGCATTTTTCAGTGCAATTATAGTCCGTACCGAGGTGTAAAGGCAGGTACTCAAATATCACTAAATCACGATTTTCAGCACCTGAAACATAGTATTTGGTTATTGTTGCGGTGTTATAATTTTGTATCTAGTAGTTTACAACTGTCTTTAGTGAAATCACCGCAATAAATACATACATTTTGGATTTTTAACGATTTTTCCAAATTTATAGATTCCCCATACAAATTAGTATCGAAATTTTCCTAAGTGTTTTTCAGTCGGTCGATTTTCAAAATTTTTTCGCCTAGATCGGCTGTATTAAGTTATTAGAGCATATCGCCGTTGGTTTTAGCGTGATCCGACGTTGCGTTCATTTTTTATACATACTAAAAGCTCAAAAATAACGGTTTTTCAGCCGTGCTGAAAATTTTTTGTAGGAACACCCTGTGACCTGGTCCGCTTGTTTTGTGCGGCTCGACGAGACCTACCCGCGGACACCCCGTTTGCACCCCTACGGCAACTCAAAGTTCGTAAATTTGCATTTTTCAGTGCAATTATAGTCCGTACCGAGGTGTAAAGGCAGGTACTCAAATATCACTAAATCACGATTTTCAGCACCTGAAACATAGTATTTGGTTATTGTTGCGGTGTTATAATTTTGTATCTAGTAGTTTACAACTGTCTTTAGTGAAATCACCGCAATAAATACATACATTTTGGATTTTTAACGATTTTTCCAAATTTATAGATTCCCCATACAAATTAGTATCGAAATTTTCCTAAGTGTTTTTCAGTCGGTCGATTTTCAAAATTTTTTCGCCTAGATCGGCTGTATTAAGTTATTAGAGCATATCGCCGTTGGTTTTAGCGTGATCCGACGTTGCGTTCATTTTTTATACATACTAAAAGCTCAAAAATAACGGTTTTTCAGCCGTGCTGAAAATTTTTTGTAGGAACACCCTGTGACCTGGTCCGCTTGTTTTGTGCGGCTCGACGAGACCTACCCGCGGACACCCCGTTTGCACCCCTACGGCAACTCAAAGTTCGTAAATTTGCATTTTTCAGTGCAATTATAGTCCGTACCGAGGTGTAAAGGCAGGTACTCAAATATCACTAAATCACGATTTTCAGCACCTGAAACATAGTATTTGGTTATTGTTGCGGTGTTATAATTTTGTATCTAGTAGTTTACAACTGTCTTTAGTGAAATCACCGCAATAAATACATACATTTTGGATTTTTAACGATTTTTCCAAATTTATAGATTCCCCATACAAATTAGTATCGAAATTTTCCTAAGTGTTTTTCAGTCGGTCGATTTTCAAAATTTTTTCGCCTAGATCGGCTGTATTAAGTTATTAGAGCATATCGCCGTTGGTTTTAGCGTGATCCGACGTTGCGTTCATTTTTTATACATACTAAAAGCTCAAAAATAACGGTTTTTCAGCCGTGCTGAAAATTTTTTGTAGGAACACCCTGTGACCTGGTCCGCTTGTTTTGTGCGGCTCGACGAGACCTACCCGCGGACACCCCGTTTGCACCCCTACGGCAACTCAAAGTTCGTAAATTTGCATTTTTCAGTGCAATTATAGTCCGTACCGAGGTGTAAAGGCAGGTACTCAAATATCACTAAATCACGATTTTCAGCACCTGAAACATAGTATTTGGTTATTGTTGCGGTGTTATAATTTTGTATCTAGTAGTTTACAACTGTCTTTAGTGAAATCACCGCAATAAATACATACATTTTGGATTTTTAACGATTTTTCCAAATTTATAGATTCCCCATACAAATTAGTATCGAAATTTTCCTAAGTGTTTTTCAGTCGGTCGATTTTCAAAATTTTTTCGCCTAGATCGGCTGTATTAAGTTATTAGAGCATATCGCCGTTGGTTTTAGCGTGATCCGACGTTGCGTTCATTTTTTATACATACTAAAAGCTCAAAAATAACGGTTTTTCAGCCGTGCTGAAAATTTTTTGTAGGAACACCCTGTGACCTGGTCCGCTTGTTTTGTGCGGCTCGACGAGACCTACCCGCGGACACCCCGTTTGCACCCCTACGGCAACTCAAAGTTCGTAAATTTGCATTTTTCAGTGCAATTATAGTCCGTACCGAGGTGTAAAGGCAGGTACTCAAATATCACTAAATCACGATTTTCAGCACCTGAAACATAGTATTTGGTTATTGTTGCGGTGTTATAATTTTGTATCTAGTAGTTTACAACTGTCTTTAGTGAAATCACCGCAATAAATACATACATTTTGGATTTTTAACGATTTTTCCAAATTTATAGATTCCCCATACAAATTAGTATCGAAATTTTCCTAAGTGTTTTTCAGTCGGTCGATTTTCAAAATTTTTTCGCCTAGATCGGCTGTATTAAGTTATTAGAGCATATCGCCGTTGGTTTTAGCGTGATCCGACGTTGCGTTCATTTTTTATACATACTAAAAGCTCAAAAATAACGGTTTTTCAGCCGTGCTGAAAATTTTTTGTAGGAACACCCTGTGACCTGGTCCGCTTGTTTTGTGCGGCTCGACGAGACCTACCCGCGGACACCCCGTTTGCACCCCTACGGCAACTCAAAGTTCGTAAATTTGCATTTTTCAGTGCAATTATAGTCCGTACCGAGGTGTAAAGGCAGGTACTCAAATATCACTAAATCACGATTTTCAGCACCTGAAACATAGTATTTGGTTATTGTTGCGGTGTTATAATTTTGTATCTAGTAGTTTACAACTGTCTTTAGTGAAATCACCGCAATAAATACATACATTTTGGATTTTTAACGATTTTTCCAAATTTATAGATTCCCCATACAAATTAGTATCGAAATTTTCCTAAGTGTTTTTCAGTCGGTCGATTTTCAAAATTTTTTCGCCTAGATCGGCTGTATTAAGTTATTAGAGCATATCGCCGTTGGTTTTAGCGTGATCCGACGTTGCGTTCATTTTTTATACATACTAAAAGCTCAAAAATAACGGTTTTTCAGCCGTGCTGAAAATTTTTTGTAGGAACACCCTGTGACCTGGTCCGCTTGTTTTGTGCGGCTCGACGAGACCTACCCGCGGACACCCCGTTTGCACCCCTACGGCAACTCAAAGTTCGTAAATTTGCATTTTTCAGTGCAATTATAGTCCGTACCGAGGTGTAAAGGCAGGTACTCAAATATCACTAAATCACGATTTTCAGCACCTGAAACATAGTATTTGGTTATTGTTGCGGTGTTATAATTTTGTATCTAGTAGTTTACAACTGTCTTTAGTGAAATCACCGCAATAAATACATACATTTTGGATTTTTAACGATTTTTCCAAATTTATAGATTCCCCATACAAATTAGTATCGAAATTTTCCTAAGTGTTTTTCAGTCGGTCGATTTTCAAAATTTTTTCGCCTAGATCGGCTGTATTAAGTTATTAGAGCATATCGCCGTTGGTTTTAGCGTGATCCGACGTTGCGTTCATTTTTTATACATACTAAAAGCTCAAAAATAACGGTTTTTCAGCCGTGCTGAAAATTTTTTGTAGGAACACCCTGTGACCTGGTCCGCTTGTTTTGTGCGGCTCGACGAGACCTACCCGCGGACACCCCGTTTGCACCCCTACGGCAACTCAAAGTTCGTAAATTTGCATTTTTCAGTGCAATTATAGTCCGTACCGAGGTGTAAAGGCAGGTACTCAAATATCACTAAATCACGATTTTCAGCACCTGAAACATAGTATTTGGTTATTGTTGCGGTGTTATAATTTTGTATCTAGTAGTTTACAACTGTCTTTAGTGAAATCACCGCAATAAATACATACATTTTGGATTTTTAACGATTTTTCCAAATTTATAGATTCCCCATACAAATTAGTATCGAAATTTTCCTAAGTGTTTTTCAGTCGGTCGATTTTCAAAATTTTTTCGCCTAGATCGGCTGTATTAAGTTATTAGAGCATATCGCCGTTGGTTTTAGCGTGATCCGACGTTGCGTTCATTTTTTATACATACTAAAAGCTCAAAAATAACGGTTTTTCAGCCGTGCTGAAAATTTTTTGTAGGAACACCCTGTGACCTGGTCCGCTTGTTTTGTGCGGCTCGACGAGACCTACCCGCGGACACCCCGTTTGCACCCCTACGGCAACTCAAAGTTCGTAAATTTGCATTTTTCAGTGCAATTATAGTCCGTACCGAGGTGTAAAGGCAGGTACTCAAATATCACTAAATCACGATTTTCAGCACCTGAAACATAGTATTTGGTTATTGTTGCGGTGTTATAATTTTGTATCTAGTAGTTTACAACTGTCTTTAGTGAAATCACCGCAATAAATACATACATTTTGGATTTTTAACGATTTTTCCAAATTTATAGATTCCCCATACAAATTAGTATCGAAATTTTCCTAAGTGTTTTTCAGTCGGTCGATTTTCAAAATTTTTTCGCCTAGATCGGCTGTATTAAGTTATTAGAGCATATCGCCGTTGGTTTTAGCGTGATCCGACGTTGCGTTCATTTTTTATACATACTAAAAGCTCAAAAATAACGGTTTTTCAGCCGTGCTGAAAATTTTTTGTAGGAACACCCTGTGACCTGGTCCGCTTGTTTTGTGCGGCTCGACGAGACCTACCCGCGGACACCCCGTTTGCACCCCTACGGCAACTCAAAGTTCGTAAATTTGCATTTTTCAGTGCAATTATAGTCCGTACCGAGGTGTAAAGGCAGGTACTCAAATATCACTAAATCACGATTTTCAGCACCTGAAACATAGTATTTGGTTATTGTTGCGGTGTTATAATTTTGTATCTAGTAGTTTACAACTGTCTTTAGTGAAATCACCGCAATAAATACATACATTTTGGATTTTTAACGATTTTTCCAAATTTATAGATTCCCCATACAAATTAGTATCGAAATTTTCCTAAGTGTTTTTCAGTCGGTCGATTTTCAAAATTTTTTCGCCTAGATCGGCTGTATTAAGTTATTAGAGCATATCGCCGTTGGTTTTAGCGTGATCCGACGTTGCGTTCATTTTTTATACATACTAAAAGCTCAAAAATAACGGTTTTTCAGCCGTGCTGAAAATTTTTTGTAGGAACACCCTGTGACCTGGTCCGCTTGTTTTGTGCGGCTCGACGAGACCTACCCGCGGACACCCCGTTTGCACCCCTACGGCAACTCAAAGTTCGTAAATTTGCATTTTTCAGTGCAATTATAGTCCGTACCGAGGTGTAAAGGCAGGTACTCAAATATCACTAAATCACGATTTTCAGCACCTGAAACATAGTATTTGGTTATTGTTGCGGTGTTATAATTTTGTATCTAGTAGTTTACAACTGTCTTTAGTGAAATCACCGCAATAAATACATACATTTTGGATTTTTAACGATTTTTCCAAATTTATAGATTCCCCATACAAATTAGTATCGAAATTTTCCTAAGTGTTTTTCAGTCGGTCGATTTTCAAAATTTTTTCGCCTAGATCGGCTGTATTAAGTTATTAGAGCATATCGCCGTTGGTTTTAGCGTGATCCGACGTTGCGTTCATTTTTTATACATACTAAAAGCTCAAAAATAACGGTTTTTCAGCCGTGCTGAAAATTTTTTGTAGGAACACCCTGTGACCTGGTCCGCTTGTTTTGTGCGGCTCGACGAGACCTACCCGCGGACACCCCGTTTGCACCCCTACGGCAACTCAAAGTTCGTAAATTTGCATTTTTCAGTGCAATTATAGTCCGTACCGAGGTGTAAAGGCAGGTACTCAAATATCACTAAATCACGATTTTCAGCACCTGAAACATAGTATTTGGTTATTGTTGCGGTGTTATAATTTTGTATCTAGTAGTTTACAACTGTCTTTAGTGAAATCACCGCAATAAATACATACATTTTGGATTTTTAACGATTTTTCCAAATTTATAGATTCCCCATACAAATTAGTATCGAAATTTTCCTAAGTGTTTTTCCAGTCGGTCGATTTTCAAAATTTTTTCGCCTAGATCGGCTGTATTAAGTTATTAGAGCATATCGCCGTTGGTTTTAGCGTGATCCGACGTTGCGTTCATTTTTTATACATACTAAAAGCTCAAAAATAACGGTTTTTCAGCCGTGCTGAAAATTTTTTGTAGGAACACCCTGTGACCTGGTCCGCTTGTTTTGTGCGGCTCGACGAGACCTACCCGCGGACACCCCGTTTGCACCCCTACGGCAACTCAAAGTTCGTAAATTTGCATTTTTCAGTGCAATTATAGTCCGTACCGAGGTGTAAAGGCAGGTACTCAAATATCACTAAATCACGATTTTCAGCACCTGAAACATAGTATTTGGTTATTGTTGCGGTGTTATAATTTTGTATCTAGTAGTTTACAACTGTCTTTAGTGAAATCACCGCAATAAATACATACATTTTGGATTTTTAACGATTTTTCCAAATTTATAGATTCCCCATACAAATTAGTATCGAAATTTTCCTAAGTGTTTTTCAGTCGGTCGATTTTCAAAATTTTTTCGCCTAGATCGGCTGTATTAAGTTATTAGAGCATATCGCCGTTGGTTTTAGCGTGATCCGACGTTGCGTTCATTTTTTATACATACTAAAAGCTCAAAAATAACGGTTTTTCAGCCGTGCTGAAAATTTTTTGTAGGAACACCCTGTGACCTGGTCCGCTTGTTTTGTGCGGCTCGACGAGACCTACCCGCGGACACCCCGTTTGCACCCCTACGGCAACTCAAAGTTCGTAAATTTGCATTTTTCAGTGCAATTATAGTCCGTACCGAGGTGTAAAGGCAGGTACTCAAATATCACTAAATCACGATTTTCAGCACCTGAAACATAGTATTTGGTTATTGTTGCGGTGTTATAATTTTGTATCTAGTAGTTTACAACTGTCTTTAGTGAAATCACCGCAATAAATACATACATTTTGGATTTTTAACGATTTTTCCAAATTTATAGATTCCCCATACAAATTAGTATCGAAATTTTCCTAAGTGTTTTTCAGTCGGTCGATTTTCAAAATTTTTTCGCCTAGATCGGCTGTATTAAGTTATTAGAGCATATCGCCGTTGGTTTTAGCGTGATCCGACGTTGCGTTCATTTTTTATACATACTAAAAGCTCAAAAATAACGGTTTTTCAGCCGTGCTGAAAATTTTTTGTAGGAACACCCTGTGACCTGGTCCGCTTGTTTTGTGCGGCTCGACGAGACCTACCCGCGGACACCCCGTTTGCACCCCTACGGCAACTCAAAGTTCGTAAATTTGCATTTTTCAGTGCAATTATAGTCCGTACCGAGGTGTAAAGGCAGGTACTCAAATATCACTAAATCACGATTTTCAGCACCTGAAACATAGTATTTGGTTATTGTTGCGGTGTTATAATTTTGTATCTAGTAGTTTACAACTGTCTTTAGTGAAATCACCGCAATAAATACATACATTTTGGATTTTTAACGATTTTTCCAAATTTATAGATTCCCCATACAAATTAGTATCGAAATTTTCCTAAGTGTTTTTCAGTCGGTCGATTTTCAAAATTTTTTCGCCTAGATCGGCTGTATTAAGTTATTAGAGCATATCGCCGTTGGTTTTAGCGTGATCCGACGTTGCGTTCATTTTTTATACATACTAAAAGCTCAAAAATAACGGTTTTTCAGCCGTGCTGAAAATTTTTTGTAGGAACACCCTGTGACCTGGTCCGCTTGTTTTGTGCGGCTCGACGAGACCTACCCGCGGACACCCCGTTTGCACCCCTACGGCAACTCAAAGTTCGTAAATTTGCATTTTTCAGTGCAATTATAGTCCGTACCGAGGTGTAAAGGCAGGTACTCAAATATCACTAAATCACGATTTTCAGCACCTGAAACATAGTATTTGGTTATTGTTGCGGTGTTATAATTTTGTATCTAGTAGTTTACAACTGTCTTTAGTGAAATCACCGCAATAAATACATACATTTTGGATTTTTAACGATTTTTCCAAATTTATAGATTCCCCATACAAATTAGTATCGAAATTTTCCTAAGTGTTTTTCAGTCGGTCGATTTTCAAAATTTTTTCGCCTAGATCGGCTGTATTAAGTTATTAGAGCATATCGCCGTTGGTTTTAGCGTGATCCGACGTTGCGTTCATTTTTTATACATACTAAAAGCTCAAAAATAACGGTTTTTCAGCCGTGCTGAAAATTTTTTGTAGGAACACCCTGTGACCTGGTCCGCTTGTTTTGTGCGGCTCGACGAGACCTACCCGCGGACACCCCGTTTGCACCCCTACGGCAACTCAAAGTTCGTAAATTTGCATTTTTCAGTGCAATTATAGTCCGTACCGAGGTGTAAAGGCAGGTACTCAAATATCACTAAATCACGATTTTCAGCACCTGAAACATAGTATTTGGTTATTGTTGCGGTGTTATAATTTTGTATCTAGTAGTTTACAACTGTCTTTAGTGAAATCACCGCAATAAATACATACATTTTGGATTTTTAACGATTTTTCCAAATTTATAGATTCCCCATACAAATTAGTATCGAAATTTTCCTAAGTGTTTTTCAGTCGGTCGATTTTCAAAATTTTTTCGCCTAGATCGGCTGTATTAAGTTATTAGAGCATATCGCCGTTGGTTTTAGCGTGATCCGACGT
Organism: Pyrausta despicata; assembly: GCA_963921415.1. Classification (NCBI taxonomy): domain Eukaryota; kingdom Metazoa; phylum Arthropoda; class Insecta; order Lepidoptera; family Crambidae; genus Pyrausta; species Pyrausta despicata. Next base: position 595 of record CAWUFN010000008.1, on the reverse strand, counting down.
TGCGTTCATTTTTTATACATACTAAAAGCTCAAAAATAACGGTTTTTCAGCCGTGCTGAAAATTTTTTGTAGGAACACCCTGTGACCTGGTCCGCTTGTTTTGTGCGGCTCGACGAGACCTACCCGCGGACACCCCGTTTGCACCCCTACGGCAACTCAAAGTTCGTAAATTTGCATTTTTCAGTGCAATTATAGTCCGTACCGAGGTGTAAAGGCAGGTACTCAAATATCACTAAATCACGATTTTCAGCACCTGAAACATAGTATTTGGTTATTGTTGCGGTGTTATAATTTTGTATCTAGTAGTTTACAACTGTCTTTAGTGAAATCACCGCAATAAATACATACATTTTGGATTTTTAACGATTTTTCCAAATTTATAGATTCCCCATACAAATTAGTATCGAAATTTTCCTAAGTGTTTTTCAGTCGGTCGATTTTCAAAATTTTTTCGCCTAGATCGGCTGTATTAAGTTATTAGAGCATATCGCCGTTGGTTTTAGCGTGATCCGACGTTGCGTTCATTTTTTATACATACTAAAAGCTCAAAAATAACGGTTTTTTCAGCCGTGCTGAAAATTTTTTGTAGGAACAC
>CAWUFN010000007.1:0-62581 GCA_963921415.1 Pyrausta despicata | reverse complement strand
GGCGTCTCAGAGTGCGAGTCTACACTCATACTAAAAGCTATCGGACGGTGGTCTGAGAGACCAGCCCCTGACGTGACGACTTTCCAATCCTCGATAGTGTGGAAGAGTGATGATGAACAAGCCGTGACATCTACAATACTGGTGTATTCTCTGCCATTTCTGAATGTACTGAAAGTGGGGGTCGATCCCACATTGGCCACATGGAAGTCGTGTTGTGCCAAAAAGTCTGCCAGCTCAGCTCCCCGCTCATCCTCCGCCGCACATCCCCACCAGGGACTCGCAGCGTTAAAGTCGCCTCCAATCAAATAACCATCCGCTTCGGTCTGGTCAAGTGCCCGCGTCACCTCCTTCAAGCCTTCAGAGATAGTCTCTGCGCCAGGGAAATAGACACTTATTATACAGATTTTCTGTTTACCTAAGCTCAAGACAACTGATGCAACGTTTTTTGTAATACAGTCTTGATTTACAAATATTAGGATGTTGGGATCAGTGACAACCACTGCCGACTTCACGGGAGAAACTCTCGATGAGCTAGAAGCCTAGACCACACGGTGCGAGGAGGTAAGTCTGGTTAGGTTAGGTTAGGTTAGGTTGGGGTGCCAGGTCAGACAGCCTCCTCGTGGCGCACCCCGGGCAACTGGCGTCGAACGGTTTTCGGCGTCAGGCTGATGGTCTGACAGCGGCGGTTGAGTCCACATCTAGCTGGGCTCCCGCGGGGTTCTGCTCCCCTTCTCTCGCCTCAGTGAGGATTGCGTGGAGTGTCCCGTAGTGGGTGGTGCGCTTGTTGGCGCTCTGCAGGTTCAGCCTGCGAGGCACCTAGGGCCGTCGGGGCTTCTGCCCGGGTCTGAAGTGCGGTGGCGCGGCAGGTTTCGTCAACTCGGCGGGCCTGTCGGGCAACCCGTAACCCACCCTCGCGGGGGGGCCGGGGGTCTCGGCTATTGAAGTCGGGGCCACGACAAGGAAAAGTCTTTAAAACCAAAACTCGGACCGTCGGGGCATCTGCCCGGGTCTGGGTGGCGTCGGCGCGGCAGGTTCGTCAACTCGGCGGGCCTGTTCGGGCAACCCGTAACCCCCCACCGGGGGCCGGGGGTCCCAGCTATTGAAGTTGGGACCGAGACAAGGAAAAGTCTATAACACCACAGGTGGAGGTGTATTCTCCCCCTCTTCATAATGAAGAGGTTTCGAGAGTCCCTTCTGAGGTGTGGCGCTCTGTCGCCGTGCAGTTTTATACTGCGTGTGGAGTCCTATGGACTAGCGGAGCTTCTGCTCGTGGGATGGCGGGTCTGCAAGACCTGCGGCTGGACGGGCCCACCACCCGCGTTTACGCGACTAGGTGGGTGACTTCGGTCAACCGTCTGGCAACCTGCTCCCGAAGGGTGTTGTGGACATGTCTCGCAGCCCTCGGGAAGTAGGGGCCTTGGCTTGGTCGCCCGGGCCGAGAGGAGACAACCTCAATAAAAAACCCCAAAAGGTTGGCCGTTTGTCGTGTGACGGTCGGCCGCCTCGGTCTCGAGGTGGTAGGATGGGTCAATGCCTACCCGCTAGCGCGACACCTGCACGAGACCGCCCGCCCTTGTGCAGTATTAGGGTTACTCAGGTGCAGGGGGCTCCGCCTGGGTGGACTTTTTATTTCCCCCATACTCGTGGGATCATTATGGATTTAGTTTTTAATGATAAGGGAAATCCAGGGGGGGGAAGCGAGAGCGATCTCGCCGTCCGCGGGAAGTCCGCGAAGCGCGAAGAAGGCACAAGTAGCGACTCATTCGCTATGCCTGAAGCCGCGAAACCCATACAGGTATCATCACCTGTCCAATCGCCGTCCGTTCCGGACGAGGGCGTGTGCGCCGGTACAGGTGCCATCGCAGGAGGTAGGGTGTTGCGGTCCCGTACCGTGACTCCCGTTGCGGGTTTGAGCCCAGCCGTGGTGCTCACCCGCTTGGATTTGACGGGCCGAACTGGCCAAACAGGACTGACTAGCGGTGCGGGTTCTTCCCGCGCTGCAACACCTACGGTTGGGGCTTCCACCCCTGAACTGAGGTCCAGAAGTGGAAGCCTCAGCTGTTCAGCTGCCCTGGGGAGAATGGACGTATCGGAGCTGTCGGACGCATCGTCTGCCAATACCAGCAGAAGCCAGTCCCGGAAGCGAAGTCGCATCCAATGCGACCCAGACGCTTCGGACAGTTCCGCGAGCTCCGTTCAGACCATACCGGCTGGACCAAGAGCGCAGAGGGCCGCTGCGAAACAGGCCCGACAAGAGGAGCGGCGGGCTCAGCGGTCTGCGGAGGCGGAAGCGGAGGCCGAAGTGTGGTCGGCCAAGCTCCGCCGAGAGATCGGACGGGCGCAGTATCGCGCTGCGGAACTCAGCGCCGATGAGTTGGTTCGCCAGGTGACGGTAGCCACGGACTCGATTGTGTCCGGAGTTAGGAAGTGCGGCAACATTAAGGGCACCATTCAGAAAAACCTGAATGATGCCGCCGCCCTTATCCGTGCGACTGTGGAAGCCCTTACCAGGCGGACCGCTGACGAGGAGGTGCAGCGCCTTAGCGCTGAAAACAAGAGGCTCAGCGTGGAGCTGGCGCAGTTGCGCCGGGACTTCGAGGCCATGAGCCAGCGCCGCATTGGGCCTGCTGCCGCAACGGCACCCTCCGTTGAGGAGCTGAGGCGCGACATCATGGAGTCTTGTGGCTCCATGATGAATGCAAGGCTGGAGGGCCTCCAGGACCGGCTTTTGCCGGAGAGGACCTCCAGGCCTCCACTAGCCGCGGACAGGAGACGTCGGGAGGACTTTCCGGCTCTCCCCTCCGTCGCCCCACCCGGAACGACTGCCAGGCCGCGCTTCAGCGCGCCAGGCAATAAAGCGCCTGTGGCTGCTGCTCAACCGCCCAGTCGAATGCCTGCCAGGGCGCCTGCCCCACTGCCGAGTCGAATGCCGGCCAGGGAGCCTGCCCCCGCCACAGCCGCGAGAATGCGTGCCCCTATCGCAGCCGCAAGAGCTTCAGGCCCAGCTGTACCAACGCGTGCGCCCACCAGTGAGGCAGTAGACCCCGCTGCAACCGTAGGGGTGGTCGCCGCTGTCAATCCAGCTCCTGGAGCTCCCGTGAGCCGAAATGCTCGTCGCCGGGCCAGAAATAGGGTGCGACGCAGGCGTACGACCCCTGTCCAGACGAGACAACCCCGCCCCCTCCCACCGCCACCTACGTCCATGGACGAGGGATGGACCACGGTTGTGAGGCGAGGTAGAACGAACGGGCGCGGTGCTGCCCAGCAGCCACAGACAGCCACTAGGACAGCCCAACCAGCCCGGAAACGGAGGCTCCGCCCACCGCGGTCGTCTGCAGTGGTGCTGACACTTCAGCCAGGGGCAGAGGAGAAGGGAGCCAAATACGACACTCTCATCCGGGATGTCAAGTCCCGGATCGATATAGAGAGTCTCGGGATAAGTGATATGCGCTTCCGCACAGCACGCACGGGTGGCAGGCTCCTGGAAATCCCGGGAGCGAATAGTGACACCAAGGCCGACAATCTTGCTGCCAAGATCCGCGAGGTCCTCTCGGAGGACGTGATGAGAGTCTCCAGGCCCACTAAGACGGTGGACGTCCGTCTGTCGGACCTGGATGACTCAGTCACGCAGGCGGAGGTGGCGGCTGCAGTGGCCAAAAAGGCTGGCTGTTCGGAGGCGACCGTCAAGGTAGGCGAAATTTCGCCAGGTCGTGGTGGCGCCGGTACCGTCGTAGTCAAGGTACCGGTTGCTACTGCGAAGACCTTATCCCAAGGCCGTCTTCGTGTGGGCTGGATTTCGGCCCACGTGCAAATCTTGGAAGCCAGGCCCTTGCGCTGTTACAAGTGCCTGGAGCCTGGCCACGTTAGCAGTCTTTGCCCGGCTTCAGTCGACCGCAGTGATCACTGCTATCGCTGCGGCAAGCCTGGGCATAAAGCGAGGGGTTGCGCTGCCGCGCCGCACTGTCCTATCTGTGCGAGCGCTGGTCTGGCTGCGAACCATAGGGTCGGGGGCAAAAGCTGCTCCCCACCGAAAAAGAGGGGCAGGGCAGTAGCCCGAACGCCAGCGCCCACTAGCAGCGGGGCCCACGAGCAGGCGCGCATGGACACTGGCTAAGGATGGCCCTAGCAGTTATCCAGGCGAACGTCAACCACTCCTCCAGAGCGCAGGACATCCTTGCGCAGCACCTGGTGGAGTGGTCGGCGAACGTTTCGGTGGTGGCCGAGCCCTATTTTGTGCCTGACGCAGATCGAGAGGACTGGGTGGCGGACCTTTCCCGGAGCGCCGTCTACATAAAGACGGAAGGCCTACGGTTGTCTGTCATCGACAAAGCCGACGGCATTGTAGTTGCCAAGTGTGGGGGATTGCTGCTGGTCGGGGTTTATCTCCCGCCTAGCAGCAGTATCGCTGCTGTCGAGGCCAGCCTTGATTGGCTGTGTGCCGTCCTGCGGCGAACCGCTCTCCCTGCACTCGTGTGCGGCGACTTCAACGCCAAGCACTCGGCTTGGAGTTCCCCGGTGACGGACCCCAGGGGCCGCTTGGTCCTCGAGTGGGCAACGGCGGCGGGCATGGTTCTCCTGAATCAGGGCAACGTGGCGACATGTGTGCGACCGCAGGGCGAGTCTATAGTGGACTTATCGTTCGCTAGCGCCGCGGTCGCAGCGAGAGTGCCGCGCTGGATGGTGCTGGACGGTGAGGAGTCACTTTCCGACCATAGGTATATATGGTTGGAGGTGTCCTCCTCCCCCTTTCTACCGGCGCCTAGACTAGCTGCGCGCTCTCCCTATCCACGCTGGAGCCTTGGTGCCCTGGATCTGGAGAACCTTAAGGCGGCGGCTCTGGTCAAGGCTTGGCTACCCGGGCCTAGACAGCCGGTCGACATCGACGGGGAGGCGGAGTGGTTCCGAAAGGCGATGTCGCAAGTCTGCGACGCATCCATGCCTCGGTCCGGACCCCCGCTGCCCCGGAGATCGGTCTATTGGTGGACCTCGGAGGTGGCACAGCTGCGACGAGAGTGCCTCGCGGCACGTCGCGCTTCGTCCCGTCATCTTCGCAGGCGCCGCAGAGACCCGGAACAGGACGCTCCTCTGCACGAGGCCTACCGAGTGGCCAAGAAGGCCCTCCAGGTCGCCATCGCTAAGGCGAAGGCGAAGGCGCGAGAGGAGTTGCTGGCGACCCTTAACAGGGATCCGTGGGGACGCCCCTATCGCACGGTCAGAGGTAAACTCCGACCATGGGCACCCCCGGTCACGGAGACCATGGAACCAGCACTCCTGCAGAGTGTAGTGTCCGGCCTGTTCCCCGACCGGCCTGAGCATAGGCCGCCTCCCATGAGGCCACACCCCCCGGCCTCATCGGATGCTCCTGAACCCGTCTCAGAGGCAGAGCTCGGAGTAGCGATGATGCGCCTCAGAGCCAAGAAGGTGGCTCCAGGTCCCGACGGCATACCAGGCCGAGTGTGGGTCCTCGCCGAGGACGCCCTTGGAGACCGGTTGCGCCGCTTATTCAGCGAGTGCTTGGTCCAAGGGCGATTTCCGGAACTCTGGAAACGAGGACGCCTGGTACTGCTGAGGAAGGACGGCCGACCTGCCGACGCTCCGTCGGGGTACCGTCCCATAGTGCTGCTGGACGAGGTGGGCAAGCTCTTTGAGCGAATAATTGCCCGGCGCCTTGTCCGGCACCTAGATACTGTGGGGCCGAACCTGTCGGAGTTCCAGTTCGGGTTCAGGGCTGAGCGGTCCACGGTGGACGCTGTTCTTCGGGTCCGCGACCTGGCCGAGAGGGCGGTGGATAGCGGCGGGGTGCTGCTGGCGGTGTCTCTCGATATCGCCAACGCTTTCAACACCCTGCCGTGGTCCTGTATACGGCAGGCCCTCGTACACCACGGGGTGCCTGTCTCCCTCCAGGCGGTAGTCGCCGACTATCTGGCGCGGAGAACAGTGGAGTGGGCTACGGCAAGTGGTGCGATTGAGTCGCAAGCGGTGACGTGCGGTGTGCCACAGGGGTCGGTCCTCGGGCCGCTCTTGTGGAACATCGGCTACGACTGGGCTCTACGCGGGCTGCGAATCGCTGGGGTGGGCGTAACTTGTTACGCCGATGACACCCTGCTGACAGCCAGCGGTAGCGACTTGCACGAGGCGCTCCAGCGCGCGACGGCCGGCGTGGCGAGCGTGGTGAGCCGGATTCGGCAGCTGGGACTCGAGGTGGCGCTCGAAAAGTCGGAGGCCCTGTGTTTTCATGGGCCCCGGCGAGCGCCGCCGGCCGGGTCTCACCTGCTCGTTGGCGGAACCCGCATCAACGTCGCGTCGTCGATGCGCTATCTGGGTTTGTGGTTGGATGGGCGGTGGTCCTTCCGCACCCACTTCGAGCGCCTAACGCCGAAGCTCATGGGAGCCGCAGGGGCTTTAAGCAGGCTCATGCCCAATTTGGGGGGTCCCTCTGCGTCGTGCCGGCGCTTGTACATGGGCGTTGTCCGGTCCATGGCCCTTTACGGGGCCCCGGTTTGGGACGACGCCGTGTCCGGAGACAACGCCAGGCTGTTGCAGAGGGCACAGCGCCACTTGGCCATACGGGTAGTCCGCGGATACCGCACAATCAGTGCGGACGCGGCACTCGCGCTTGCCGGGAGCATGCCATGGGACCTCGACGCCCAGGTCCTCGCTGCCGTTTTTCGGTGGCGGGGAGACCTAAGGTCTCAGGGGCAAAGGCCCGCGCCGCGCGAAGTGGAGGCCGAGAGGGCGCAACTGACGCAGGTCGCCCTGCACCAGTGGAGACAGCGCTTGTCTGAGAGCCGCTTCGGTCGCAGCACCCCGGGGGCAATCGCCCCGGTCCTCGCGGAGTGGGTGCAGCGCCAGCACGGTCGCCTGACCTTCAGGCTGACCCAGATGCTCCCGGACCACGGCTGCTTCGGGTGGTACCTCTGCATGATCGGTCGCGAGCCGACGGCAAAGTGTCACCATTTCCCTAGTTGCGACAATGACACTGCGCAGCACACCCTCACGTCATGCCCGGCCTGGGCGAGGGAGCGCAGTGCCATGGTCGCCGTTGTGGGCGGTGACCTGTCGTTGGCAGCAATCGTGCGGAGGATGGCGACCTGCGAGGAAGCGTGGCAGGCGGTGCTCACCTTCTGTGAGACTATCATCTCGCAGAAGGAAGCAGCGGAGAGGGAGCGAGAGGCTTCGGCTGACGCCCCAATGATCCGCCGCCGGCGTCATGGGCACCGGAGAAGGAATTTCCTTCTCCACCTGCCCCTTCCTGGGCCCCGGGCTTCAGACACGGGGGTGTCTGTCGTCCGCTAAAGGGGGCCCGAGACGGCGTTGCGCGTGTTCCCGCGCGCCGTCTGTTGTTCCTGCGACGGGGTCGAGTTTCTCCCTCGTCGCAACCGGTAGGGGCTCACTGCAAAGTGAGTCGGCCGAGTCTGGGGAACTGCGGTGAATGCCTATGGCCTCTCGGCCTACGGTGAACCCGCCACGTCCCCGTCTCACATGGCACCGGAGGGCACCGTCAGGTTTTTAGTGGGTAGGCGGGTTCTCACTCTGAGGCCTGGAGTCCCACATAACCCCCAGCTGCCCCCGCGGCTGGTGGGTATGCGTAACAGCATTTCCCTGACGTTAAAAAAAAAAAAAAAAAAAAAAGAAGGTTAGGTTAGGTTAGGTTCCCGTGTGGCCCCCTCGAATAGAGCACGCCTTGCCGTGGCGAGGGGGCTCAGTAGCCTGTCGCAATCCAGCGACAGGTGAAGCCAAGATGCTCTGTGGAGAGTGCCTCTGCGTCTGTTCCCGTATCGGGCGGCAGAGGCAGTAGTGAGTCGCGTCTGTCTCGCATCGAGCGGCGGCTCACCGAAGTGGTTGTGGCTCCCAGCACCCCTCTGGCTTATCAGAGGAGGCAGGGGATGTCCTAGGGACTCTGGTCCTCATGGCGAAACGAGGGTCTTGGCTTAACCGCCCGGACCCTCCTGAGAGACGGCGCCAGTGAGCCGTCTGGAGTGGGACGAGATCTCCTCACCCCACTCCTTGGAGATCCGCCCTCCTGCTTAGAGGGCGGACGTTGCTGCTGGCAAGGGTCGCGGGACTGTTGAGACACCGCGGCCCCTGCTGTCACAGCCACACGCAGCGGGCTTCGTCAGGTTTTAGTGGGTATACCCGAATCCGGGGGAGTCCCACACACGCCCCTTCGGTCCCCGACGGAGGGGTACGGTGCGTAATTGACATTTCCTGACGTTAAAAAAAAAAAAAAAAAAAAAGGTTCCCGTGTGGAGTTTCTGATCTCCCATCGGGCGCGTCCCCAGGTGGCGGATAGGGGAATGCCCCCCAGTGGGGGGTACCGGCTTTTGCCGGCGCGGACCAAAATCAGACGCGCGGCAGGTCCGTCAACTCGGCGGGCCTGTTCGGGCAACCCGTAACTCCCCAATTAAGGGGAGCCGGGGGTCCCAGCTATTGAAGTTGGGACCGAGACAAGGAAAAGTCTATAACACCACAGGTGGAGGTGTATTCTCCCCCTCTTCATAATGAAGAGGGTTCGAGAGTCCCTTCTGAGGTGTGGCGCTCTGTCGCCGTGCAGTTTTATACTGCGTGTGGAGTCCTATGGACTAGCGGAGCTTCGGCTCGTGGGATGGCGGGTCTGCAAGACCTGCGGCTGGACGGGCCCACCACTCGCGTTTATGCGACTAGGTGGGTGACTTCGGTCAACCGTCTGGCAACCTGCTCCCGAAGGGTGTTGTGGACATGTCTCGCAGCCCTAGGGAAGTAGGGGCCTTGGCTTGGTCGCCCGGGCCGAGAGGAGACAACCTCAATAAAAAACCCCAAAAGGTTGGCCGTTTGTCGCGTGACGGTCGGCCGCCTCGGGCTCGAGGTGGTAGGATGGGTCAATGCCTACCCGCTAGCGCGACACCTGCACGAGACCGCCCGCCCTCGTGCAGTATTAGGGTTACTCAGGTGCAGGGGGCTCCGCCTGGGTGGACTTTTTATTTCCCCCATACTCGTGGGACTAAAATGAACAATAATTCCTTTTCAATTTTAGTCGATGGGGACGCTGGTCCCTTGGAGGTGGAGCAGCGTGAAGCTGTCTCGGAAGTGGTGCGGGAGCCTGTAGTCAGGCTGTCCCGGTTAAGCTCGTCAGAGCTAAAAGCAGTGACGCCGGAGCCAACAACTTCGGCGGCGGCCGAGCGCGTTTTGCGCAGCGGCCGCACAAGAGCAGCAGCGGAGCGGTCGCGCTCTCCGTCTGCTCGGGGGTCGGATTCGGGCACTAGCCTGATGACCGTAGATCCTTCCTCCGGGGAGGAACTCGGCCGACTCTGGAGCAGAAGGAAGCGGCCGTTCTCCAAGATCGGGGGGTCGGGTTCCGACGGAAGTGCCAGAAGTGGACGAAGTTCCGCTTCTGCAAGGCCTTCCGCCCGACGAGGAAGAGGCGGCACTCCCGCACCCGGCGCTAACGCCTGCATGGCAGAAGCCCGGGAGAAATTCAAACGCCTAGGGCGCGATGACGAGAAGATGGAGGCGAAGCTGCGGTCCGAGCAAGAGGTTGCAGAAATGGATCGCGCTTTGCTCCAAGCTCAGACACGAGCGAGGACATCGCGCTTGTCGGACTCATCCCAGGGCGAGGCCGACGAGTTGACCGCCTCTGCGCTAAAGGAGCGCTTGGAGCTATCAGCGGCCATAGTCCGGAAAGTCATTGCGACCTCCGGACATCTGAAAGGCACCTTTCAGAAGGCGCTGAAGACGGCAGTCGGAGACTGGGAGCTTTTAGCTCCAGCGCTGTACGCGCGCACAGTCTCCGAAGAGACCGAGAAGCTGCGGGTGGTGAACCACCGCCTGCTCTCCGCGGTCTCTCGGCAGGGGGAGGAGCTGACCCAACTCCGCAAGGAGATGGACAGCCTCCGAGAGAGCCTCACCGGGCAAACGAACCAGGCGACTGGCAAGGCTGATGACAGTAATGTCATTGCCTACGTCAACGCTCGGCTCGCGTCCATCGAGGCTCGGCTGCCTCCAGAGAGGCTTCGGCCTCCTCTGGCTGCCGACAAGCGCTCCAAAGCGCCGCCGCCGGCCACCGAGCCGGCCGCGCCGACGGACAAGGCGTCCGCGAGCACGAGGGCGACTCCACCGCCCCCTGCTCGCAGCACACCGGCTGCAGCTGCGCAGAAGCCCAAGGCTCCAGTGCCGACCAACCCCGAATCGCAAGGGAACCCTCCCAAGCGGAAGAAGGGAAGGAAGGCCAAGAAGGGCAAGGCAGCTAAGGCTGCCCCGCCCCCAAAAGAGCCCAGACCTTTGCCGCCGGCACCGGCGACCATGGAGCTACCGTGGAACCTCGTGGCCGGCCGCAAAGGCAAGAGCAATGGCGGGAACACTGTAGCAGCAGTGCAGCCCCCTCCAAAACCCCAGACGAAGCAGGCTAAAGTGCCGAATCTCCGTCCTGCACGCTCGGCGGCGGTAGTGATTACACTACTGCCAGAAGCCGAGAAGCGGGGCGTGACGTATGCTAGCGTCATCTCTGAGGCTAAAGCCAACATCAGCTTGGCAAGCCTCAAGATTGAGTCCGTGCGCTTTAGGCGAGCAGCCACCGGAGGCGCCATTTTGGAGCTACCGGGCGCTGCGGAGACAGACGGCAGGGCAGACTCTCTAGCTAAGAAGCTACGAGAGGTCCTCAAGGTGGAAGACGTTCGAGTTTCCCGACCTGTGAAGTGTGCAGAATTGCGCATTTCTGAGTTGGATGACTCCGTCACCGCAGAGGAAGTCGCAGCCGCTGTCGCTAAAACTGGGGCGTGCTCGGTGGAGTCCGTGAAGACGGGCGAGATCCGCCGAGACAGGAGGGGGCAAGGCGCCTGCTGGGCACGTTGCCCCGTGGCGGTGGCCAAGAAGCTGGTGGACGGTGCTCGTCTGCTGGTCGGTTGGACATCGGCGCGGGTCAAACTGCTGGAGGCCAGAGAGTTGCGCTGCTTCCGGTGTCTCGAGAAGGGACACGTTAGGAGCATGTGCGACTCGGAAGTTGACCGTAGCAGTCAGTGCTACCGTTGCGGTCAGCTAGGCCATCTGGCGCGTGCCTGTACGGCGGCGCCACACTGCACGGTGTGCGCAGTGGCTGGCAGAAATGCCGGTCACAGGGTTGGGGGCCCAGCCTGCAAGGCCCCCAAACCCAAAAAACGCGGTCGGCGGACTGCCACCGAGGCCACGGCCCGGTCGCAGCCGGCCCACTCCACGCCACTCGGTGACGAGGAGATGCCAACTGCATCTAGTTAAGTATGGCTATAAGATTCCTGCAGGGGAATCTCAACCACTGCGCCAGAGCTCAGGACCTGTGGGTCCAAAGTATGGCGGAGAGGTTGATAGCCATAGCGGTAGTGGCTGAGCCGTACTACATCCCGCCTGATTGGGTGTCGGATGTGGACGGCACAGCGGCCATTGCCACCCGAGTGGCTAACGGCGCCCCCCCTTTTCAGAGGATTGAAAAGGGGCACGGATGGGTTGCGGCTGAGTTGGGAGACACCCTGGTCATCGGGGTGTATTTCTCTCCTAACCGGCCTCTCGCTCAATTTGAGAGTTTTCTCTCCGAGTTGGAGGCTGTGATCGGCCGCAATCGTTCGCTCCAAGTGCTGGTCGCTGGGGATTTCAATGCCAAGTCCTTGGTATGGGGATCGCCAGCGACAGATGTGCGTGGAGAGGCGCTGGAGGAGTGGGCAGTCGCTTCTGGCATGACTGTCTTGAATCGGGGTTCGGTAGACACCTGTGTGCGCATGCGAGGAGGGTCCATCGTGGACTTGACGTTCGCGACTCCTTCGTTAGCGCGACGTGTCCAGGGCTGGGAAGTGCTGGAGGGTGTGGAGACGTTGTCGGACCACCGGTATATCCGGTTCGACGTTTCTACGCTTCCGGCAATTCATACCGGTCCAAGCCGTTCTACCCGGCATAGAGACAGTCCGAGATGGGCTCTGAAGCGACTCGACCGCGAGAAGTTGGAGTGTGCGGCTATCGTCCAGGCATGGGTGCCTGTGCCGGATGGGCCTGTTGAGATGGAGGATGAGGCCGAATGGTTCCGGGAGGCGCTGTCGCAAATTTGCGACGCGGCCATGCCCCGGGCCGGGCCTATCCCTCCTAAACGGCAGGTATATTGGTGGTCCGCAGACCTCGCGAGCTTACGCTATGCGTGCGTGAGGGCGAGACGCCAGTATTCCCGGTACCGTCGCAGAAACACCCGGATTGAGGACGAAGAGGCCCGCCTTTACGACGCCTATAGAGAGGCGAAAAAGGCGCTCAAGGTCGCGATCAACAGAGCCAAGTCTGAAGCGAGGAAGGAGTTTCTTGAGACTCTTAATGCGGATCCGTGGGGAAGGCCGTACAGGTTGGCGTTGAGTAAACTCCGCCCCTGGGCACCCCCGGTGACGCAGAGTCTCCCTCCTCACTTGCTCCACGACGTCGTCCAGGCTCTGTTTCCGACCCGAGGAGAGCACACTCCACCAGTGATGGCGCCACCCACAGGCGTAGCAGTAGGTGTAGACGAGGTCCCTGCCGTGTCCAACGCTGAGTTTGATGCGGCAGTCTCGCGGCTACGGGCCAAGAGAACGGCTCCTGGTCTAGACGGCATACCCGGCCGCGCTTGGGTTCGTTAGGTTAGGTTAGGTTAGGTTTGCGGTTAGGGGAGTAGAATACTGCCGAGGTATCCCTGCCTGTCGTAAGAGGCGACTAAAAGGGCCCTTGGGGTCGCGAGGCGCACGCGGGGGGGCCTGCTTGTGCTTCGGTTTGCGATCCCGAGGAAGACGGTAACGCGTGTCTTCGGACACAGTGGTCTGTGTTATCGTGCACTGGAGTTGAGCTTTGCTCCTCCCGAGGCTGGCTGCGAGGCGGCCTTGCGCACGGAAGGGTCCCGTGAAGAGTCCCTTGTCGGGGATCCCGGTTCCCTTCCATACTGCGCCGAAGATGACCACCGTCAGGTTTTAGTGGGTAGGGGTCTCCGTTTTCCCAGGAGTTCCGAGTCCCACATATCCCAGGTGTCCCGAACCCAGGGACCTTGGGAATGCGTAACAGCATTTCCTGACGCAAAAAAAAAAAAAAAAAAAAAAAAAAAAAAAAGGTTGGGGTGCCAGGTCAGACAGCCTCCTCGTGGCGCACCCCGGGCAACTGGCGTCGAACGGTTTTCGGCGTCAGGCTGATGGTCTGACAGCGGCGGTTGAGTCCACATCTAGCTGGGCTCCCGCGGGGTTCTGCTCCCCTTCTCTCGCCTCAGTGAGGATTGCGTGGAGTGTCCCGTAGTGGGTGGTGCGCTTGTTGGCGCTCTGCAGGTTCAGCCTGCGAGGCACCTAGGGCCGTCGGGGCTTCTGCCCGGGTCTGAAGTGCGGTGGCGCGGCAGGTTTCGTCAACTCGGCGGGCCTGTCGGGCAACCCGTAACCCTCCCTCGCGGGGGGGCCGGGGGTCTCGGCTATTGAAGTCGGGGCCACGACAAGGAAAAGTCTTTAAAACCAAAACTCGGACCGTCGGGGCATCTGCCCGGGTCTGGGTGGCGTCGGCGCGGCAGGTTCGTCAACTCGGCGGGCCTGTTCGGGCAACCCGTAACCCCCCACCGGGGGCCGGGGGTCCCAGCTATTGAAGTTGGGACCGAGACAAGGAAAAGTCTATAACACCACTGGTGGAGGTGTATTCTCCCCCTCTTCATAATGAAGAGGTTTCGAGAGTCCCTTCTGAGGTGTGGCGCTCTGTCGCCGTGCAGTTTTATACTGCGTGTGGAGTCCTATGGACTAGCGGAGCTTCTGCTCGTGGGATGGCGGGTCTGCAAGACCTGCGGCTGGACGGGCCCACCACCCGCGTTTACGCGACTAGGTGGGTGACTTCGGTCAACCGTCTGGCAACCTGCTCCCGAAGGGTGTTGTGGACATGTCTCGCAGCCCTCGGGAAGTAGGGGCCTTGGCTTGGTCGCCCGGGCCGAGAGGAGACAACCTCAATAAAAAACCCCAAAAGGTTGGCCCTTTGTCGCGTGACGGTCGGCCGCCTCGGTCTCGAGGTGGTAGGATGGGTCAATGCCTACCCGCTAGCGCGACACCTGCACGAGACCGCCCGCCCTTGTGCAGTATTAGGGTTACTCAGGTGCAGGGGGCTCCGCCTGGGTGGACTTTTTATTTCCCCCATACTCGTGGGATCATTATGGATTTAGTTTTTAATGATAAGGGAAATCCAGGGGGGGGAAGCGAGAGCGATCTCGCCGTCCGCGGGAAGTCCGCGAAGCGCGAAGAAGGCACAAGTAGCGACTCATTCGCTATGCCTGAAGCCGCGAAACCCATACAGGTATCATCACCTGTCCAATCGCCGTCCGTTCCGGACGAAGGCGTGTGCGCCGATACAGGTGCCATCGCAGGAGGTAGGGTGTTGCGGTCCCGTACCGTGACTCCCGTTGCGGGTTTGAGCCCAGCCGTGGTGCTCACCCGCTTGGATTTGACGGGCCGAACCGGCCAAACAGGACTGACTAGCGGTGCGGGTTCTTCCCGCGCTGCAACACCTACGGTTGGGGCTTCCACCCCTGAACTGAGGTCCAGAAGTGGAAGCCTCAGCTGTTCAGCTGCCCTGGGGAGAATGGACGTATCGGAGCTGTCGGACGCATCGTCTGCCAATACCAGCAGAAGCCAGTCCCGGAAGCGAAGTCGCATCCAATGCGACCCAGACGCTTCGGACAGTTCCGCGAGCTCCGTTCATACCATACCGGCTGGACCAAGAGCGCAGAGGGCCGCTGCGAAACAGGCCCGACAAGAGGAGCGGCGGGCTCAGCGGTCTGCGGAGGCGGAAGCGGAGGCCGAAGTGTGGTCGGCCAAGCTCCGCCGAGAGATCGGACGGGCGCAGTATCGCGCTGCGGAACTCAGCGCCGATGAGTTGGTTCGCCAGGTGACGGTAGCCACGGACTCGATTGTGTCCGGAGTTAGGAAGTGCGGCAACATTAAGGGCACCATTCAGAAAAACCTGAATGATGCCGCCGCCCTTATCCGTGCGACTGTGGAAGCCCTTACCAGGCGGACCGCTGACGAGGAGGTGCAGCGCCTTAGCGCTGAAAACAAGAGGCTCAGCGTGGAGCTGGCGCAGTTGCGCCGGGACTTCGAGGCCATGAGCCAGCGCCGCATTGGGCCTGCTGCCGCAACGGCACCCTCCGTTGAGGAGCTGAGGCGCGACATCATGGAGTCTTGTGGCTCCATGATGAATGCAAGGCTGGAGGGCCTCCAGGACCGGCTTTTGCCGGAGAGGACCTCCAGGCCTCCACTAGCCGCGGACAGGAGACGTCGGGAGGACTTTCCGGCTCTCCCCTCCGTCGCCCCACCCGGAACGACTGCCAGGCCGCGCTTCAGCGCGCCAGGCAATAAAGCACCTGTGGCTGCTGCTCAACCGCCCAGTCGAATGCCTGCCAGGGCGCCTGCCCCACTGCCGAGTCGAATGCCGGCCAGGGAGCCTGCCCCCGCCACAGCCGCGAGAATGCGTGCCCCTATCGCAGCCGCAAGAGCTTCAGGCCCAGCTGTACCAACGCGTGCGCCCACCAGTGAGACAGTAGACCCCGCTGCAACCGTAGGGGTGGTCGCCGCTGTCAATCCAGCTCCTGGAGCTCCCGTGAGCCGAAATGCTCGTCGCCGGGCCAGAAATAGGGTGCGACGCAGGCGTACGACCCCTGTCCAGACGAGACAACCCCGCCCCCTCCCACCGCCACCTACGTCCATGGACGAGGGATGGACCACGGTTGTGAGGCGAGGTAGAACGAACGGGCGCGGTGCTGCCCAGCAGCCACAGACAGCCACTAGGACAGCCCAACCAGCCCGGAAACGGAGGCTCCGCCCACCGCGGTCGTCTGCAGTGGTGCTGACACTTCAGCCAGGGGCAGAGGAGAAGGGAGCCAAATACGACACTCTCATCCGGGATGTCAAGTCCCGGATCGATATAGAGAGTCTCGGGATAAGTGATATGCGCTTCCGCACAGCACGCACGGGTGGCAGGCTCCTGGAAATCCCGGGAGCGAATAGTGACACCAAGGCCGACAACCTTGCTGCCAAGATCCGCGAGGTCCTCTCGGAGGACGTGATGAGAGTCTCCAGGCCCACTAAGACGGTGGACGTCCGTCTGTCGGACCTGGATGACTCAGTCACGCAGGCGGAGGTGGCGGCTGCAGTGGCCAAAAAGGCTGGCTGTTCGGAGGCGACCGTCAAGGTAGGCGAAATTTCGCCAGGTCGTGGTGGCGCCGGTACCGTCGTAGTCAAGGTACCGGTTGCTACTGCGAAGACCTTATCCCAAGGCCGTCTTCGTGTGGGCTGGATTTCGGCCCACGTGCAAATCTTGGAAGCCAGGCCCTTGCGCTGTTACAAGTGCCTGGAGCCTGGCCACGTTAGCAGTCTTTGCCCGGCTTCAGTCGACCGCAGTGATCACTGCTATCGCTGCGGTAAGCCTGGGCATAAAGCGAGGGGTTGCGCTGCCGCGCCGCACTGTCCTATCTGTGCGAGCGCTGGTCTGGCTGCGAACCATAGGGTCGGGGGCAAAAGCTGCTCCCCACCGAAAAAGAGGGGCAGGGCAGTAGCCCGAACGCCAGCGCCCACTAGCAGCGGGGCCCACGAGCAGGCGCGCATGGACACTGGCTAAGGATGGCCCTAGCAGTTATCCAGGCGAACGTCAACCACTCCTCCAGAGCGCAGGACATCCTTGCGCAGCACCTGGTGGAGTGGTCGGCGAACGTTTCGGTGGTGGCCGAGCCCTATTTTGTGCCTGACGCAGATCGAGAGGACTGGGTGGCGGACCTTTCCCGGAGCGCCGTCTACATAAAGACGGAAGGCCTACGGTTGTCTGTCATCGACAAAGCCGACGGCATTGTAGTTGCCAAGTGTGGGGGATTGCTGCTGGTCGGGGTTTATCTCCCGCCTAGCAGCAGTATCGCTGCAGTCGAGGCCGGCCTTGATTGGCTGTGTGCCGTCCTGCGGCGAACCGCTCTCCCTGCACTCGTGTGCGGCGACTTCAACGCCAAGCACTCGGCTTGGAGTTCCCCGGTGACGGACCCCAGGGGCCGCTTGGTCCTCGAGTGGGCAACGGCGGCGGGCATGGTTCTCCTGAATCAGGGCAACGTGGCGACATGTGTGCGACCGCAGGGCGAGTCTATAGTGGACTTATCGTTCGCTAGCGCCGCGGTCGCAGCGAGAGTGCCGCGCTGGATGGTGCTGGACGGTGAGGAGTCACTTTCCGACCATAGGTATATATGGTTGGAGGTGTCCTCCTCCCCCTTTCTACCGGCGCCTAGACTAGCTGCGCGCTCTCCCTATCCACGCTGGAGCCTTGGTGCCCTGGATCTGGAGAACCTTAAGGCGGCGGCTCTGGTCAAGGCTTGGCTACCCGGGCCTAGACAGCCGGTCGACATCGACGGGGAGGCGGAGTGGTTCCGAAAGGCGATGTCGCAAGTCTGCGACGCATCCATGCCTCGGTCCGGACCCCCGCTGCCCCGGAGATCGGTCTATTGGTGGACCTCGGAGGTGGCACAGCTGCGACGAGAGTGCCTCGCGGCACGTCGCGCTTCGTCCCGTCATCTTCGCAGGCGCCGCAGAGACCCGGAACAGGACGCTCCTCTGCACGAGGCCTACCGAGTGGCCAAGAAGGCCCTCCAGGTCGCCATCGCTAAGGCGAAGGCGAAGGCGCGAGAGGAGTTGCTGGCGACCCTTAACAGGGATCCGTGGGGACGCCCCTATCGCACGGTCAGAGGTAAACTCCGACCATGGGCACCCCCGGTCACGGAGACCATGGAACCAGCACTCCTGCAGAGTGTAGTGTCCGGCCTGTTCCCCGACCGGCCTGAGCATAGGCCGCCTCCCATGAGGCCACACCCCCCGGCCTCATCGGATGCTCCTGAACCCGTCTCAGAGGCAGAGCTCGGAGTAGCGATGATGCGCCTCAGAGCCAAGAAGGTGGCTCCAGGTCCCGACGGCATACCAGGCCGAGTGTGGGTCCTCGCCGAGGACGCCCTTGGAGACCGGTTGCGCCGCTTATTCAGCGAGTGCTTGGTCCAAGGGCGATTTCCGGAACTCTGGAAACGAGGACGCCTGGTACTGCTGAGGAAGGACGGCCGACCTGCCGACGCTCCGTCGGGGTACCGTCCCATAGTGCTGCTGGACGAGGTGGGCAAGCTCTTTGAGCGAATAATTGCCCGGCGCCTTGTCCGGCACCTAGATACTGTGGGGCCGAACCTGTCGGAGTTCCAGTTCGGGTTCAGGGCTGAGCGGTCCACGGTGGACGCTGTTCTTCGGGTCCGCGACCTGGCCGAGAGGGCGGTGGATAGCGGCGGGGTGCTGCTGGCGGTGTCTCTCGATATCGCCAACGCTTTCAACACCCTGCCGTGGTCCTGTATACGGCAGGCCCTCGTACACCACGGGGTGCCTGTCTCCCTCCAGGCGGTAGTCGCCGACTATCTGGCGCGGAGAACAGTGGAGTGGGCTACGGCAAGTGGTGCGATTGAGTCGCAAGCGGTGACGTGCGGTGTGCCACAGGGGTCGGTCCTCGGGCCGCTCTTGTGGAACATCGGCTACGACTGGGCTCTGCGCGGGCTGCGAATCGCTGGGGTGGGCGTAACTTGTTACGCCGATGACACCCTGCTGACAGCCCGCGGTAGCGACTTGCACGAGGCGCTCCAGCGCGCGACGGCCGGCGTGGCGAGCGTGGTGAGCCGGATTCGGCAGCTGGGACTCGAGGTGGCGCTCGAAAAGTCGGAGGCCCTGTGTTTTCATGGGCCCCGGCGAGCGCCGCCGGCCGGGTCTCACCTGCTCGTTGGCGGAACCCGCATCAACGTCGCGTCGTCGATGCGCTATCTGGGTTTGTGGTTGGATGGGCGGTGGTCCTTCCGCACCCACTTCGAGCGCCTAACGCCGAAGCTCTTGGGAGCCGCAGGAGCTCTAAGCAGGCTCATGCCTAATTTGGGGGGTCCCTCTGCGTCGTGCCGGCGCTTGTACATGGGCGTTGTCCGGTCCATGGCCCTTTACGGGGCCCCGGTTTGGGACGACGCCGTGTCCGGAGACAACGCCAGGCTGTTGCAGAGGGCACAGCGCCACTTGGCCATACGGGTAGTCCGCGGATACCGTACAATCAGTGCGGACGCGGCACTCGCGCTTGCCGGGAGCATGCCATGGGACCTCGACGCCCAGGTCCTAGCTGCCGTTTTTCGGTGGCGGGGAGACCTAAGGTCTCAGGGGCAAAGGCCCGCGCCGCGCGAAGTGGAGGCCGAGAGGGCGCAACTGACGCAGGTCGCCCTGCACCAGTGGAGACAGCGCTTGTCTGAGAGCCGCTTCGGTCGCAGCACCCCGGGGGCAATCGCCCCGGTCCTCGCGGAGTGGGTGCAGCGCCAGCACGGTCGCCTGACCTTCAGGCTGACCCAGATGCTCTCGGACCACGGCTGCTTCGGGTGGTACCTCTGCATGATCGGTCGCGAGCCAACGGCAAAGTGTCACCATTGCCCTAGTTGCGGCAATGACACTGCGCAGCACACCCTCACGTTATGCCCGGCCTGGGCGAGGGAGCGCAGTGCCATGGTCGCCGTTGTGGGCGATGACCTGTCGTTGGCAGCAATCGTGCGGAGGATGGCGACCTGCGAGGAAGCATGGCAGGCGGTGCTCACCTTCTGTGAGACTGTCATCTCGCAGAAGGAAGCAGCGGAGAGGGAGCGAGAGGCTTCGGCTGACGCCCCAATGATCCGCCGCCGGCGTCATGGGCACCGGAGAAGGAATTTCCTTCTCCACTTGCCCCTTCCTGGGCCCCGGGCTTCAGACACGGGGGTGTCTGTCGTCCGCTAAAGGGGGCCCGAGATGGCGTTGCGCGTGTTCCCGCGCGCCGTCTGTTGTTTCTGCGACGGGGTCGAGTTTCTCCCTCGTCGCAACCGGTAGGGGCTCGCTGCAAAGTGAGTCGGCCGAGTCTGGGGAACTGCGGTGAATGCCTATGGCCTCTTGGCCTACGGTGAACCCGCCACGTCCCCGTCTCACATGGCACCGGAGGGCACCGTCAGGTTTTTAGTGGGTAGGCGGGTTCTCACTCTGAGGCCTGGAGTCCCACATAACCCCCAGCTGCCCCCGCGGCTGGTGGGTATGCGTAACAGCATTTCCCTGACGTAAAAAAAAAAAAAAAAAAAAAAAAAAAAAAAAAGGTTAGGTTAGGTTCCCTCGCGGACTGTCCGCGATGGGATGAGCAGCGCCGTGACCTGGTGGCGGCGGTCGGCCAGGACCTCTCATTGCCTAGTATTGTTACGCCTAGGCTTGTGGTCACTTTTAAGTGACATCAGTGGTGTGGCGTCGTTCGGATGCTGCCAGGAGGAAGGGAGCGTTATTGCTCGTGGCGTTCTGTCGCCGTTGTAGAATGGTGTGTTTCGGCACGTGGGATGGCGGGATGTACCCGCGGCGCGATGGGTCTGGTGTCCGCCTCGCGACGGCTCCAGATAGGCCATGCTGGCCACCATCGGGCAAACCTGTTACCTTACTGCCCCGTCCGTTGTCATGTCTAGCGGGGGGCAAAGTAGGACCAGGGGGTCTTGCCTTAACCGGCCGGACCTGAGAGGTAGCGCACCTCAATAAAAATGCGCCTCAAAGTCCTTGCGCTGGGGCGCCCTTCGGGGCCTTCGCGCGGCGTAGGGACGCCTCTTAGGAGGTGGTTGGGGAGTGCATCAACCAGCTAGCGGCCAACCCGTGGAGACCACCCGACCTCTACGGTGTAATAGGGTTACCCGGGTACAGGGGGCACTGCCCGGGTGGACTGTTTATTTCCCCCACACTCGTGGGAACTACATGGATTTGTCTAATATTTCTCTTTCGACGAAAGTGCCGTGCGACGTGGCGGAGTCTGTAGTAGTGCCGAGTGATTCGGCGGTGGGGATGTCGGTGCCGAGAGATTCGGCGGTGAAAATGAAGGGGGTGAGGGTGGTGCTGGAACGCAGTCCTTGCGTCACACCGGCGCCCCCTTTAGGAGATGGATACGCATCGGATTCTTCCGTAGTATCAATGGAGTCGTGCTCCTCGGGAGTGATTCAGTCACCGGGTCGCTTCAACCGCGGGAGTTCCGCGAAGGCGTCTTCGGGCGCAGGAAATAATGAGGAGGAGTCTATGGAGGATTTCGGCTGCCGCGACTGTCACGTTGTGGTGGACCGAATCTCCATTGACAGCGACTCGGCGTCGTCCGTGGACGGCAGATCCAGATCGAGGGCAAAGAGGACTCGAGACGAGTCGGCGGACTCACTTCTCGATTCTGAGGTGGCAACGGCACCAAAAAAGCCGGCCACGGTCGCTAGTGGCGAGAGCCATGGGCGAGGCAGACCCGTGACCACGGGTGCGAGGGCCAAGAAGGCCGAAGCCCGCGAACTTCTCAGAGAGGACAAGAGAAGGGCTCGAGCGGTCGAGGCAGAAGAGGAGGCTGAAGGCTACTCGGTGAAATTGAGGAAAGCCCTCAATATGGCCACCTACACGGCGAGAGAGCAGACAGCTCAAGAACTGCTGAAGGCAGTGCGCACTGGCACCGAAACCATTTCGCACTGCACGAAGAAGAGCGGGCACATCAGCGGGGTCTTCCAAAGGAACCTGAACGATGCCACTGCCCTCATCCTAGCTGCGGTGGAGACGCTTGCGGAGAGGACAGCGGACGAGGAGATCCGCCGCCTCAACGCGGCCAACGAAAAGCTCTCAAAGGAGCTCGGCGAACTCCGTAAGGAGCTCGCTTTACTCAAAGTACAGCGCCCGAGCGAGGGGGTCGTGCCATCGACCCAAGTATCGGCTATGGAGGTAACGCCAGTCCAGGAGCCCAGCGAGCTGGAGCGCAGCCTCATGGCCCGCTGCAGTGCGATGCTCAACGCACGCATTGCAGGCCTGGAGGATAGGCTCCTCCCTGAGCAGCGGCGCATCCCATTAGCTGCTGATAAAAGGAACGAGGTAATGATATCTACCCAACGCCCCTCCTTCACTGAGGAAGCTGGCCCAAGCAAGGCCCAGCCGGCTAACGCTAAGGCTCCGGCGATCAAAACCCCGCTGGACAAAACTCCGGCAGCTAAGGCCACGACAACTAAGGCCCCTAAAGCCAAGGCCGCGGCAGCCAAGGCCCCGGCAGCCAAGGCCCCTGCAGCCAAAGTCTCGGCAGGCCAGCCGAGTCAAACCTCGTCAGTCAAGGCGGTAACCACCAAAGCCTCGGCGGCAAAGGTCCCAGCTGCCAAGGCCCCGGTGGCCGATGCCTCGCCAGCCGAGACACAGACGGTCAACGCGCCTACCACCAGGCGTCAGGGCAGAAGCCGCAAAAGGCGCCCAGCCGCGCAAAGAGCTGCTGCGCCCGCTCCGGAGGCCCGCCCACTACCACCTCCACCAGCCTCTATGGAGGAAGGCTGGAATGTTGTGGCCAAAAAGGGCAAGAAGCCAAAAAGCGGCCAACAAGCACGGCCAAGCGCCCAGCCACCTAAGCCGGTCGCTAAAAAGCCCGCCACCCGTAAACTTCGTCCGCCCCGTTCGTCGGCCATAGTGCTGACGCTCCTACCAGGGGCGCAGGAGAAAGGTGTGACGTATGTGACGGCCATCAAGGACGCCAAATCCCAGATTAAGATAGGCGAGCTTGGCATCAGTGGCATGCGATGTGTCAAGGCCAAAACCGGGGGTAGGCTCCTAGAGATTCCTGGGGACGCCAATGGCGACAAAGCCGACTCCTTTGCCGCCAAACTAAAGGAGGTTCTTCCCGCAGATCTCGTTCAGGTGTCCAGGCCCATGAAAACAGTTGACATAAGGCTATCGGGCCTGGACGACTCAGTCACCAAAGACGAGGTCGCAGCGGCAGTTTCCGGAGTCGGAGGCTGTGCAGTCGATAATGTAAAAGTGGGCGAAATCCGCGAGTCGTGGGCCGGCTACGGCACGGTCGTGGTAAAGGTGCCGGTGGCAGCAGCCAAGAAGGTCGCTCAAGGCCGTCTCTTGGTAGGCTGGGTCTCTTGCCGAGTCCAAGTGCTCGAGGTCAAGCCCATGCGCTGCTACCGGTGCATGGAGAGTGGCCATGTCCGGCAGCAGTGCCCGAACGAGACCGACCGCAGCGAAATGTGCTATCGCTGCGGTGGTCTCGGACACAAGGCGCGTGACTGCACAGCCGCTGCCCCCCACTGCCCGATCTGTGCGGACTTGGGGAGGCCAGCGAGTCACAAGGTGGGGAGCAAGAACTGCGCCCCACCCAAGAAAAGGAAGGCCTCAGTGCCTGTTCCCCCACGTAGCACAGGGGAAGCGGCGGCAGCGATGGACACTGCATAATGGCCCTCCTCCGTGCCTTGCAGGTCAACGTCAATCACGCCACAGCTGCGCAGGACATTCTACTGCAGCACATGGCAGAGTGGTCGATTGACGTGGCCATCGTCCCCGAACCCTATTGGGTTCCGCCTGATAGGGACAACTGGGTGGCCGATTCAGAGGGCCTTGTGGGGATAATTGTGTCCGGCGCGCAGCTGGAGGTCGTGACCAGATGGTCCGGTTTCGTAGTCGCTAAATGCCGAGGCATGCTTGTGGTTGGGCTATACCTCCCACCCACCAGAAGCATTGCTGCAGTGGAGGTCGGATTAGACCGGCTGACCTCCATTCTGCGGCAATCACCGCTGCCTGCCCTAGTCGCCGGCGACTTCAACGCCAAGGCGACGGCGTGGGGAGAGACGGAGACGGACTCCCGAGGCGAGCTCGTGCTCGAGTGGGCCACGGCATCCGGGCTGGTGCTGCTTAATCGGGGCAATGTGGCGACGTGCGTGCGGCCTCAGGGCGAATCGATAGTCGATTTGACTTTCGCCAGCCCCGCGGTCGCCAATCGCATAAGTGGCTGGCGGGTGCTAACAGAGGCGGAGTCATTGTCGGACCACCGCAACATTCGGTTTGAAATCTCCGCCTCACCCAACATCCCAGCACCCGCACCACCGAACGCCAGCAGGACGCCGCAATACCCCCGGTGGAGGGTCAAGGCGATGGACCGTGAAATGGTCAAAGAGGCCGCCTTGGTCAAAGCCTGGCTGCCAAGACCTAGCGAACCGATCCGGGTTGATGAGGAGGCAGAGTGGTTCCGGGGTGCAATGACACAGGTTTGTGATGCGTCAATGCCCCGGGTCAAAGCGCTGCCTCCTAAACAACAGGTGTATTGGTGGTCGGAGGAGATTAGGGCACTGCGCGAAGAATGTATCGCTGCGCGCAGGGCCTCCTCTCGCCACCTCCGGCGTCGCAATCGCAACCCGGATATGGACGGCCCGCTCCTCGAGGCATACAAAGCGGCCAAAAAGACCCTCCGAGTGGCCATTGCAGAGGCGAAGTCCAAAGCCCGAGAGGAGCTGCTGGCAACGCTCACCGAGGATCCGTGGGGGCGCCCATATAAGACGGTCAGAGGCAAGCTTCGGCCGTGGGCGCCTCCGATCACGGAGACCCTGGAGCCAGCGCTGCTGGATAACGTAGTGACAACCCTCTTCCCGGCCCAAGAGGACCACAGCCCGCCGGCAATGAGGCCCCACCCCGTGGCCTCAAATGACCCTCCCGATCCGGTCTCGGAAGGGGAGCTGGGAGCGGCCATGCTCCGCCTAAAAGCCAAAAATGTGGCCCCTGGCCCGGACGGCATCCCGGGCAAGGCATGGGTGGTGGCGGAGGAGGCCCTCGGCGAGAGGTTGAGGGCCCTCTACACCGCGTGTTTAGAGCAGGGTCGGTTCCCCGCTACATGGAAGCGGGGCCGCCTGGTCCTGCTGAAGAAAGATGGACGCCCGGCGGATTCACCGTCAGCGTACCGCCCAATTGTTTTGCTGGACGAGGTAGGTAAGCTCCTGGAGCGTATCATATCTGTCCGCCTCGTCCAGCATCTGGAGCGTGTGGGGCCCAATTTGTCGCCGACCCAATTCGGGTTTAGGGCGGAAAGGTCCACCGTCGACGCGATCCTGCGTGTCCGGGAGCTCGCGGAGAAGGCGGTGGACAGTGGCGGGGTGTTGTTGGCGGTGTCTCTTGACATCGCCAACGCCTTCAACACCCTGCCCTGGGCGTGCATCAGGCAGGCACTCGTCCATCACGGAGTGCCTGCCTACCTGCAGAAGATTGTCGCCGATTATCTGGCGGCGAGATCGGTGGAGTGCGCCACGCCCAGTGGCCTCCTACGGCGAGAGGTTTCGTGCGGCGTTCCACAGGGGTCGGTGCTAGGCCCTCTCCTGTGGAACATCGGATACGATTGGGTCCTCCGTGGGCACCTTATCGGGGGTGTCAGCGTCACGTGCTACGCTGACGACACCCTTGTCACGGCCCGCGGAGTGGACCTCGGGGAGGCGGCGCGGCGTGCGACAGCGGGAGTCGCCATGGTCGTACGCCGCATCCGTGAGCTGGGGCTCAAGGTGGCGCTCGAAAAGTCGGAGGCTCTATGTTTCCATGGGCCCCGACGAGCACCACCCCCAGGGTCCCACCTTATAGTGGGTGGCACCCGTATTGTGGTCGGGGATACGCTTAAGTACCTCGGCCTCACACTAGACGGGCGATGGAGATTCGGTGCACATTTCCAGAAGCTGGCTCCGAAGCTCCTTAAGACGGCCGGAGCCCTTAGTCGGCTCATGCCAAATCTCGGCGGCCCGTCGTCGTCGAGCCGCAAATTGTATATGGGCGTCGTACGTTCCATGGCCCTGTATGGGGCCCCGGTCTGGTACGACGCCCTGTTGGGGGATAGCGCCCTCGTTTTGAGGAGGACACAGCGACTCCTCGCCATCCGGGTCATCCGAGGATACCGGACGGTATCGGCTGAAGCTGCCCTCGCGATGGCTGGGAGCATGCCCTGGGACCTCGACGCCCTGGTCCTCGCCGCTCTTTACAAGTGGCGGGGAGACCAAAGGTCCCAGGGGCAAAGGCCCGTGCAGCGCGAAATCGAGGCGGAGCGACTGCGCTTAGAGGAGGACGCAGTCGCACGCTGGAGGGAGCGCCTGGTCGACGGCACAGCTGGCCGTCGCACCACCGGGGCAATCGCCCCGACACTCACCGGGTAGGTGCAACGGCAGCACGGTCGCCTGACGTTCAGGGTGACCCAAGTGCTGTCGGGCCATGGCTGCTTCGGGGCCTACCTCGCCAAGATTGGGCGCGAGCCAACAGCGGAGTGCCGCCACTGCCACTGCTGCGGCGAGGATACTGCGCAACATACCCTCGCCTCATGCTCTGCATGGGCGGGGGAGCGCGGTGTCCTGGTCTCAGTGGTGGGTGGTGACCTCTCGCTGCAAGCAATCGTGGCGAGGATGGCCTCGAGCGAGGAAGCGTGGCAGGCGGTGCTCACCTTCTGTGAGGCCGTAATCTCGCAGAAGGAAGCGGCGGAGAGGGAGCGTGAGGCCGACGCCTCCGCCCCGATGATCCGCCGCAAGCGCACTGGGCGCCGGAGGAGGGACTGCCTCCTCCACCTGCCCCTTCTGGATGGGTCCCGGGCTACAGACACGGGGGTGTCTCCGGGACCCGCGACGGCGCAGCGTGTGACCCCGCGCGCCGTTCGCTGTAGAGTGGGGGGGATTGCTCCCTCTCCCCCCCAGAGACCGGGCGGCCTGCCACAATAGGCGGGCCGCAGCCTGAAGCGGAACCAAGGTGCAAGCCACTGGTGTAACCCTTGGTCCGCTTCACTCAAAGGCACCGGAGGGCACCGTGAGGTTTTAGTGGGTAGTCGGGCTCATTCGGAGCCTGGAGTCCCACACACCCCTCCAGTCGTCCCCCCGCGGCTGGAGGATAGTGCGTTAAGGCATTTCCTCCGGGGTTACGTAGAGAATGCGCGGAGCGATCCCGTGGCCCCAGCACAGAGGCGAGCTGAGGGAACACCGTGGTGGTTTTAGTGGGTAGGACGCCCTTTTCAGGGCGGGAGTCCCACACAGGCCCTCCCCTCCCCGGGGGGGGTATCGTGCGTAAAGGCATTTCTACCACGCCAAAAAAAAAAAAAAAAAAAAAAAAAAAAAAAAAGGTTAGGTTAGGTTAGGTTGGTTTGCCCCCGCGGCTGGTGGGTATGCGTAACAGCATTTCCCTGACGTTAAAGGTTAGGTTAGGTTCCCCCCCTGTCGGATCTCCACCTTGTCGTGGTGGGGGGGCTCAGTAACCGTGGCTTCGCCACCCACGGTGAAGCTAAGAGGGATCCCGGGAGGGGACGCTCCGCGTGGGCTTGGGACGGCCTGCGCAGGATGCGTCCAAGGGTGCGGGTGTGGGGGACAGTTTTGGCTGTCCCTCGCAGTCGGGTGCGGTCGCGGGAGGAGAGTCGTCTCGGTGTGTCGTTGCCGTGCGGCCTATCTCCCGCGACCAAACGGGGGCGCACCGTTTGATGGCGCTGCGGTGGGGCCGCAGAGGAAGAGGAGATGCGGTGTGTCGTTGCCGTCCTCCCTATCCTCTGCGGCCGTGTGAGAGTTAGTTTTGGTGGCGGAGCCCAACACCTTGCTCCGCCGCCAAGGAGTTTGTGGCCCTCGGGCTGTCCGCCGGGGTGCCGTGGTGCATGCTCACGCGACCCCATGGCGCCCCACAATGGCGGAAAGGCGGAATGCGCTGTGGTTTTAGTGGGTATTACGGCCTTGCACACCAGCCGTTGAGTCCCACATACCCCCCTGCAGTTGTGTGGGGGGCATGCGTAAAAGCATTTCCACAGCGAAAAAAAAAAAAAAAAAAAAAAAAAAAAAAAAAAAAAAAAAAAAGGTTAGGTTAGGTTAGGTTAGGTTAGGTTCCCCCCTGTTGGATCTCCACCTTCGCCACCCACGGTGAAACTAAGCGGGATCCCGGGAGGGGACGCTCCACGTGGGCTTGGGACGGCCTGCGCAGGATGCGTCCAAGGGTGCGGGTGTGGGAGACGAGACCCGTAGTCGAAAGGCAAAGAACGCCGCGGGTAAAACCCCGGCTGCAAAGCCTATGCCCCCAGTCACCAGGGAGCCAGTGGAGGCAATGGAAACCGTAGCGTCGTAGAATGGCCCTACGCGTCCTACAGGCGAACGTCAACCACTCCACGATGGGACAGGATCTTTTGCTCCAACACATTGTGGAGTGGTCGATAGATATAGCCATTGTCTCGGAGCCGTATTGGGTTCCCACGGACCGGGAAACATGGATCGCCGACACCGCCGGCCTGGTTGTGGTTATCACCACTGGCGCGCTGCTACCAGTGCTAGTAGCGAGAGGTGAGGGATGGGTCGCCATCAAACTGAGGGGGATATTGCTTGTAGGAGTGTACTCTCCCTCCGGCAGAAGAGCAGCCGAATTCGAGGTAGCACTGGACAGTATGGGCGTCGTCATCCAGCAGTCCCCTCTTCCTGTGTTGGCAGCCGGTGACTTCAACGCGAAGTCCACCACATGGGGTTCACGCCTGACAGACGTCTACGGAGAGATCCTCTTAGAATGGGCCACAGCCATGGGCCTTTGTGTGTGCAATGAGGGCACAGTCGCTACTTGCGTGAGACCGCAGGGGGAATCCCTGGTGGACATAACGTTTGCCAGCCCTGCGGTCGCGAGTCGCGTCCGCGACTGGAGGGTGCTTGTGTTGGCGGAGTCAGGATCGGATCATAGATACATCAGGTTCGATGTTGCCTCCGCCGACACTGGCGCAAACCACAGCCCTGCGCGCACTAACTGCCCAACGCTGCCTAGGTGGAAGGTCCGAAGCCTAGATCAGGACTCCCTGAAAGCGGCGGCCCTTGTAAAGACCTGGGTGCCGGCCCAGAGTGGGCCAGTCCAAGTAGATCAGGAGGCAGAGTGGCTTCGGGGGGCTATGACTGACGTCTGCGACGCGGCTATGCCCCGGTCCAGGCCCCTGCCTCCACGGCGACACGTCTACTGGTGGTCGGAGGACATCGCACAGCTACGGCGGGCGTGCATCGCAGCACGTCGCGAGTCCGCTAGACATCGCCGTAGGCGGCACCGAGATCCAGAGCAGGATGGTCTGCTATATGCGGCATGGAGATCGGCCCAGAAGGCGTTTCAGATCGCCATAGCGCAAGCCAAGGCACGGGCGAGGGAAGAGCTTCTTCAATCCCTCAACCGGGATCCGTGGGGACGCCCTTACCGAACTGTGAGGGGAAAACTTCGGCCGTGGGCACCGCCCGTGACTGACAGTCTTGACCCAACGCTGCTGTCCAACATAGTCTCCGCCCTATTTCCATCTAGGGCGGAGCATACCCCTCCGCCAATGCGGCCGCATCCGGTCGCATCGACCGAGCCTCCCGAGCCGGTCACGGAGGGAGAACTTGGGGCAGCGGTTCTAAGGTTGAAAGCCAAGAGCGTGGCCCCGGGTCCGGACGGGATCCCGGGGAAAGCATGGGTTCTGGCCATGGATGCGCTGGGTGAACGGGTCAGACGCCTATTCAGTGCCTGCCTGGAGCAGGGCCGCTTTCCGCGCATTTGGAAGTCCGGGAGGCTAGTGCTCCTGCGCAAGGAAGGCCGACCGCCGGACTCGCCGTCTGGGTATCGGCCCATAGTGCTGCTGGACGAGATCGGCAAGCTCCTTGAGCGAGTCATTGCCTCCAGACTCGTCCAGCACCTCGAGGGAACGGGACCGAACCTCTCGGACGTGCAATACGGCTTCCGTAGGGAGCGTTCTACGGTGGACGCAATTCTGCGCCTCAAGAGACTTGCAGAGCGAGCGGAGGCTAGCGGTGGGGTGTTATTGGCAGTGTCCCTGGACATTGCCAACGCCTTTAACACCTTGCCGTGGGCCTGCATCAGGCAGGCACTTGTACATCATGGCGTGCCTGCCTACCTACAACATGCAGTCGCCGATTACCTGAGGCAGCGGGAAGTTTTCTGCGCCGTGCCTACAGGCCTCATCCAGCAGGAGCCCACCTGCGGTGTTCCACAGGGGTCGGTCCTTGGTCCACTCCTGTGGAACATCGGGTTTGACTGGGTGCTCCGGAGCCGTCTTGTTGGAGGGGTTGGCGTAATCTGTTACGCCGACGATACCCTAGTGACGGCCCGGGGAACCAGTTACCCGGACGCGGCGCGTCGAGCTACGGCGGGCGTAGCAACCATCGTCCAGCGCATCCGTGAGCTGGGCCTGGAGGTGGCGCTCGAGAAGTCGGAGGCCCTGTGCTTCCACAGGGCACGGCAAGCGCCACCAGTTGGGGCCCACCTTGTGGTCGGGGGAGTGCGCATCGGGGTCGAGGGTACGATGAAGTACCTGGGCCTGACTCTCGATGGAAGGTGGAAGTTCGAGGCGCACTTCAAGCGGCTCGCGCCAAAGCTTTTGGCGACTGCAGGCGCTCTCAGCAAGCTCCTGCCTAATCTCGGCGGACCATCTGCCACATGCCGGCGGCTCTACATGGGCGTCGTCCGCTCAATGGCCCTATACGGGGCCCCTGTGTGGTTTGACGCCCTGTCAGCCGGCAACACTAGGCAGTTGAACAGAGTCCAGCGCGTCCTGGCAATACGGACGGTGAGGGGGTACCGAACAATCGCGACAGATGCCGCCCTCCTTCTCGCGGGGACACCACCTTGGGACCTCGACGCCAAGGTCCTCGCCGCAGTCTACCAGTGGCGAGGAGACCTAAGGTCCCAGGATCTACGGCCTGCCCCTAGAGAGGTTCAGGCGGAGAGGGACAGGTTGGAAGACCTGGCCCTAGAAGGCTGGCAGAGCCGTTTAGGCAATGGCACAGCAGGGCGACGCACCGTGACGGCAATCTGCCCGGTGTTGAAGGAGTGGGCCCGACGAAAGCATGGTCGCCTGACGTTCAGAGCGACCCAGCTTCTGTCGGGCCATGGGTGTTTTGGCGCTTTCCTCTGCCACATTGGCCGGGAAGAGTCCGCCTCGTGCCACCACTGTTCTTGCGACGAGGACACTGCGCAGCACACCCTCGAGACATGCCCGGCCTGGGCGAGGGAGCGCGGTGTATTAGTTGCGGCAGTGGGGCAAGACCTCTCACTCCGGGCAGTAGTAGCCCAGATGGTGGAGGACGAAGGGAAGTGGCAGGCGGTGCTCACCTTCAGCGAGGCAGTCGTCTCGCAGAAGGAAGCAGCGGAGAGGGAGCGAGAGGCCTCGGCTGACGCCCCGATAATCCGCCGCCGACTCACTGGGCGCCGCAGGAGGCAGTATAACCTCCTGATGCCACTTCTCGATGGGCCTCGGACGACCGACTCGGGGGAGTCGGCCGCCCGCTAAAGGAGGCCCGCGGCGGTGTTGCGTGCGTCCCGCACGCCGTTGCAGGAGGGCGTAGGGGAGACCAACCTCCCCACGCGACCGGGTGGCGCTCGCTGTCAAGCGAGTCACAGCCAGGACGAGACAGCGGAAGTATGCCTGGGGTTTATCCCTAAGCGATCACCCGCGGCACTCGTCCACTACTGGCACCGGCGGACGTCGTCTGGAATTTTTAGTGGGTAGGACGCCCTTATCAGGGCGGGAGTCCCACATAACCCCTCGGCTGCCCCCGCGGCCGACGGGTATGCGTCAATGCATTTTTACCAGACGTAAAAAAAAAAAAAAAAAAAGGGGTCCCCCTTCCCCCCCTGTCGGATCTCCACCTTGTCGTGGTGGGGGGGCTCAGTAACCGTGGCTTCGCCACCCACGGTGAAGCTAAGAGGGATCCCGGGAGGGGACGCTCCGCGTGGGCTTGGGGACGCCTGCGCGGGATGCGTCCAAGGGTGCGGGTGTGGGGGACGGTTTTGGCTGTCCCTCGCAGTCGGGTGCGGTCGCGGGAGGAGAGTCGTCTCGGTGTGTCGTTGCCGTGCGGCCTATCTCCCGCGACCAAACGGGGGCGCACCGTTGGATGGCGCTGCGGTGGGGCCGCAGAGGAAGAGGAGATGCGGTGTGTCGTTGCCGTCCTCCCTGTCCTCTGCGGCCGTGTGGGAGTTAGTTTTGGTGGCGGAGCCCAACACCTTGCTCCGCCGCCAAGGAGTTTGTGGCCCTCGGGCTATCCGCCGGGGTGCCGTGGTGAATGCTCACGCGACCCCATGGCACCCCCCACAATGGCGGAGTGGTGGAAAGCGCTGTGGTTTTAGTGGGTATTACGGCCTTGCACACCAGCCGTTGAGTCCCACATACCCCCCTGCAGTTGTGTGGGGGGCATGCGTAAAAGCATTTCCACAGCGAAAAAAAAAAAAAAAAAAAAAAAAAAAAAAAAAAAAGGTTAGGTTGGGGTGCCAGGTCAGACAGCCTCCTCGTGGCGCACCCCGGGCAACTGGCGTCGAACGGTTTTCGGCGTCAGGCTGATGGTCTGACAGCGGCGGTTGAGTCCACATCTAGCTGGGCTCCCGCGGGGTTCTGCTCCCCTTCTCTCGCCTCAGTGAGGATTGCGTGGAGTGTCCCGTAGTGGGTGGTGCGCTTGTTGGCGCTCTGCAGGTTCAGCCTGCGAGGCACCTAGGGCCGTCGGGGCTTCTGCCCGGGTCTGAAGTGCGGTGGCGCGGCAGGTTTCGTCAACTCGGCGGGCCTGTCGGGCAACCCGTAACCCTCCCTCGCGGGGGGGCCGGGGGTCTCGGCTACTGAAGTCGGGGCCACGACAAGGAAAAGTCTTTAAAACCAAAACTCGGACCGTCGGGGCATCTGCCCGGGTCTGGGTGGCGCCGGCGCGGCAGGTTCGTCAACTCGGCGGGCCTGTTCGGGCAACCCGTAACCCCCCACCGGGGGCCGGGGGTCCCAGCTATTGAAGTTGGGACTGAGACAAGGAAAAGTCTATAACACCACAGGTGGAGGTGTATTCTCCCCCTCTTCATAATGAAGAGGTTTCGAGAGTCCCTTCTGAGGTGTGGCGCTCTGTCGCCGTGCAGTTTTATACTGCGTGTGGAGTCCTATGGACTAGCGGAGCTTCTGCTCGTGGGATGGCGGGTCTGCAAGACCTGCGGCTGGACGGGCCCACCACCCGCGTTTACGCGACTAGGTGGGTGACTTCGGTCAACCGTCTGGCAACCTGCTCCCGAAGGGTGTTGTGGACATGTCTCGCAGCCCTCGGGAAGTAGGGGCCTTGGCTTGGTCGCCCGGGCCGAGAGGAGACAACCTCAATAAAAAACCCCAAAAGGTTGGCCGTTTGTCGCGTGACGGTCGGCCGCCTCGGTCTCGAGGTGGTAGGATGGGTCAATGCCTACCCGCTAGCGCGACACCTGCACGAGACCGCCCGCCCTTGTGCAGTATTAGGGTTACTCAGGTGCAGGGGGCTCCGCCTGGGTGGACTTTTTATTTCCCCCATACTCGTGGGATCATTATGGATTTAGTTTTTAATGATAAGGGAAATCCAGGGGGGGGAAGCGAGAGCGATCTCGCCGTCCGCGGGAAGTCCGCGAAGCGCGAAGAAGGCACAAGTAGCGACTCATTCGCTATGCCTGAAGCCGCGAAACCCATACAGGTATCATCACCTGTCCAATCGCCGTCCGTTCCGGACGAGGGCGTGTGCGCCGATACAGGTGCCATCGCAGGAGGTAGGGTGTTGCGGTCCCGTACCGTGACTCCCGTTGCGGGTTTGAGCCCAGCCGTGGTGCTCACCCGCTTGGATTTGACGGGCCGAACCGGCCAAACAGGACTGACTAGCGGTGCGGGTTCTTCCCGCGCTGCAACACCTACGGTTGGGGCTTCCACCCCTGAACTGAGGTCCAGAAGTGGAAGCCTCAGCTGTTCAGCTGCCCTGGGGAGAATGGACGTATCGGAGCTGTCGGACGCATCGTCTGCCAATACCAGCAGAAGCCAGTCCCGGAAGCGAAGTCGCATCCAATGCGACCCAGACGCTTCGGACAGTTCCGCGAGCTCCGTTCATACCATACCGGCTGGACCAAGAGCGCAGAGGGCCGCTGCGAAACAGGCCCGACAAGAGGAGCGGCGGGCTCAGCGGTCTGCGGAGGCGGAAGCGGAGGCCGAAGTGTGGTCGGCCAAGCTCCGCCGAGAGATCGGACGGGCGCAGTATCGCGCTGCGGAACTCAGCGCCGATGAGTTGGTTCGCCAGGTGACGGTAGCCACGGACTCGATTGTGTCCGGAGTTAGGAAGTGCGGCAACATTAAGGGCACCATTCAGAAAAACCTGAATGATGCCGCCGCCCTTATCCGTGCGACTGTGGAAGCCCTTACCAGGCGGACCGCTGACGAGGAGGTGCAGCGCCTTAGCGCTGAAAACAAGAGGCTGAGCGTGGAGCTGGCGCAGTTGCGCTGGGACTTCGAGGCCATGAGCCAGCGCCGCATTGAGCCTGCTGCCGCAACGGCACCCTCCGTTGAGGAGCTGAGGCGCGACATCATGGAGTCTTGTGGCTCCATGATGAATGCAAGGCTGGAGGGCCTCCAGGACCGGCTTTTGCCGGAGAGGACCTCCAGGCCTCCACTAGCCGCGGACAGGAGACGTCGGGAGGACTTTCCGGCTCTCCCCTCCGTCGCCCCACCCGGAACGACTGCCAGGCCGCGCTTCAGCGCGCCAGGCAATAAAGCGCCTGTGGCTGCTGCTCAACCGCCCAGTCGAATGCCTGCCGGGGCGCCTGCCCCACTGCCGAGTCGAATGCCGGCCAGGGAGCCTGCCCCCGCCACAGCCGCGAGAATGCGTGCCCCTATCGGAGCCGCAAGAGCTTCAGGCCCAGCTGTACCAACGCGTGCGCCCACCAGTGAGGCAGTAGACCCCGCTGCAACCGTAGGGGTGGTCGCCGCTGTCAATCCAGCTCCTGGAGCTCCCGTGAGCCGAAATGCTCGTCGCCGGGCCAGAAATAGGGTGCGACGCAGGCGTACGACCCCTGTCCAGACGAGACAACCCCGCCCCCTCCCACCGCCACCTACGTCCATGGACGTAGTATGGCCCCTTACTGTGGATAATCGGGTACGACTATGTATTGAGGTGCGGGCTTCCCCGGATGGTTGGACTGTTCTGTTATGCAGACGACACTTTAGTCACCATCCGGGGGAAAAACATTGCAGGGATACTGCGATTGGCGGGCGTATTCGTCAGCCATATCGTGCGGCGTATACGGTCCCTGGGTCTAAGGGTGGCCCTCCATAAAACGGAGGCCCTGCTATTTCACGGCCTCCGCAGAGGAGCCCCCGCGGGAACAGAGGTTGTCGTGGACGAAGTGAGGGTACCACTGCTGCCCTCCTTCAAATATCTTGGTCTTGTGATAGACGGTCGATGGGGTTTCGAGGAGCATTTCAAGCGCCTCGAGCCCCGCCTTCTGGGTGCGGCGGATGCGCTGGGTCGTCTCCTCCCGAATGTGGGGGGCCCGAGCGCCAGTGTACGCCGCCTATACAGCATGATCGTCCGGAGCATGGCTCTATACGGTGCTCCGGTCTGGGCGGATGCACTGAGCCCTCGTGCGACTGCCTCGTTGCAGAGAGCGCAGCGCGCAATGGCGCTGCGGATGATCCGGGGCTACCGGACGATCTCTCGGGCGGCAGCATGTGCTCTCGCGGGCACGCCACCCTGGGAGTTAGTAGCGGAGGTGCTGGCGGCCGCCTATAGGCTCCGCACCGAAGAGAGGGAGAGCGGCATCCGTCGGGCGCCGCGTGAGAGGGCTGCGGCTTTAGAGGAGACTCGCGACACCATGTACAGGTTGTGGGAAGAGAGTCTGGCCCAACCTGCCTCGGGTACGCAGTCGCGCACCCTCGAGGCCATGCGCCCGATTCTGAAGCCCTGGGCTGAGAGGCAGCACGGGTTGCTGACATACCATCTGGTGCAGGTTCTGAGCGGGCATGGCTCGTTTGGGAAATATCTGCACCGGATTGGACGTGAAGCGACCCCGCAGTGTCACCACTGCGACGAGGTTGAGGACACGGCTCAGCACACTTTAGAGGTGTGCCCCGCCTTCTCTACGCAGCGCGCCGCAATGGTGGCCGTGATTGGTAGTGACCTCTCCCTCCCCACTGTGGTAAAGGCCATGGTGGAGGACGAGGGGTCCTGGGACGCCGTGAACACCTTCTGCGTCGAGGTGGTGACGCAGAAGGAGGTGGCGGAGCGCGCGCGGGAGGAGGATCCCCACGCTGATGCCTGCCGCCGCAGACGTTTGGGAAGGAGACGACGGCAGTTTGCCCGAAGTCTCCCTCCCGTCGGAGGCCAGCGCGGTTCGAGTCTGGGGGACTCGGATCGTGCATTGCACGTGTCTTCGACCAGAGTCGACTCCCCTGATGCTCCGGGGAGTCGACAGCCCCCCCCACTGGGGGGCGCCGGAGGGGTTCGCCCTAGGCGAACAATCACCGACGAGGCTGTGGTAGTGTCCTACGGGGATCCCATGGCTTCGTCAGGAACCGACACATATTCGTCCGACGAATCGTTCTCCTCTGATGAGGACGATCCGGCGGGCGTCTATGTGTTCGCGCCCAGGTGATAGAGGGAGCATCGATGGTCGTTTTAGTCGGTATGCCGGTCATGGTTACGCTGAGCAGTAGTTCAGCGTAATCATCTCCGGAGAGCCCGACACTCCCCCGCTACCTCCCCAGGGTGCGGGGCGTGCGTAAGGCATTTTTTCCATCGTTAAAAAAAAGGTTAGGTTAGGTTAGGTTAGGTTAGGTTAGGTTAGGTTGGGGTACCATCTGTCAGACCTCCTCGTGGTGTACCCTGGGCAACGGTTGGTGATCCATCCACCAGCCGGCTAACGTGACAGGCGCGCGGGATGTGGTCGCCTATACTCGGCAACCGAGTGGCGGCCCTCCTGGGCGCACCCGTAACCCCCAACGGAGGGGGCCGGGGGCCCCGGCTATGGAAGTCGGGGCCACGACAGACAAGTCTCTAACATCCCCAAAGTGCAAGGTTTGGCGGGGGCTGAGGCACTGTATGGCCGACGGGGATACGTCGGTCCCTACCCCGTCATGAGGTGGAAGGGGGGGCTGCTGTGCCCGGAAGCAGCGGAGTAAAATATGACAGACAGACTGGAAAACGAAAATATTCCCCGGGAGGGTCCCAGCTCAGCTGGGGAATCCCTTACTGCCCTTTTCAGGGCGGGTTGTCCCACGTATACGGGGGGGGCACCATCTGTCTCTCTGCCTGAGCAGAGTACACAAAACTTTGTAGTAGGAGAAGGTGAAGTGGAAGGTGAAGAATGTGATGGAAGAGAGAGGAGTGTGCGGCGCGGTGGATTTCCGTCGCCCCGCCCAAACAGAAAAGTAGACGGAGCCAAAGCGCTACCCGGGTCGGGATCCCGCGAACTGCGGGTGTCCCTCGCCCGAATCGACACAGATGTGGACTACAGGTCGGACTCTTCGGCGGGCACCATGGTGTCTGCCGGATCGAGCGAAAAGTTTTGGAGGGGTCACAAGCGGCCGTTCTCCCAGCAGGGCAGCGGATCGGATTCAGAAACGGACCGCTTCCGATCCCCCAAACAACCGGCAACTATCACGACGACATCGCGGAGAGGACGTGGCCGACCCCCCACTACAGGGGAGTATGTCGGCCTCGCGGAAAAGAAACGCGAGTTCCTGAAGCTCCAGCAACGTGAGCTGGAGCTTCAGGCAGAAAAGGAAATGCTCGACGTCACCGTCGAGGCCCGCACAATGCGGGAAAGGACAAGGAGGATACTGTCCAACATCGGACACTTGGACGAGGAAGCGACTTCAATGTCGCTGAAATCGCAAATAGCGAAGGGCCTGACTATGATCCAGGAGGTCAAAACCAAGTCGGGCAAACTGAAGGGGACCATGCAGGCGGCCTTAAATACGGCGACTGAGATGATTCGGGAGGCGTCCGAAGCGCTCGCCGCCAGAACCGTCTCCGAGGAGGTGCGAACCCTGAGGGCCCAGAACGGCCGCTTGGCTGCAGAACTGGGCGAGCTGAAAAGGGAACTAGCCGAGCTCAAGGCCAGTCTCCAAACCAAAGAGGCGACGACCTCTACTGGCGGGAAGCCGTCCTCCGTCAACATGGACGAATGGGCGGCTAAAATTATGAGCCTAACAACGGCCCGCATCAATGCCACGGTGGAGGGCCTAGAATCGCGGCTGAATCCGGAGCCGCGGCTCCGTCCGCCGTTGGCATTTGAAAGACGGAGCAGCGTACCACCCGTGGAGGTCACGGCGCCTGCAGTGGCGAAGCCCTCGACAGTAAACGCCAAAAAGCAGGCGCCTCCTTGTGCCCCCAGGGTGATCAAGGCGACTAGCGCTCAAGGGCCTTTGGTGGAGCCAACAAGCGCATCCACCAAGAGAAGAAGGAAGCGGTCGCGAAAAGGCAAAGGCACTCCTGCACCTGCACCTGCGGCATCACAGCCCCAGCGACCACTTCCCCCTGCACCGGTCTCCACCGACGAAGGGTGGACGACAGTGGTCAAGAGGGGGAAGGCTAATGAAAAGAAGATGGCCACCAAGCCGCAGGCAAAAGCGGCACAGGCAGCCAAGATCAAGGCGCGCCCTCCTAAGTCTGCGGCGGTGGTCATCACCGTTCAAGAGGGCGCAGCAGAACGCGGCGTCACATATGCCACAGCAGTAGCAGAGGCCAAGCAGCGCATTGATTTAGCGGAGCTCGGTA
The DNA here is from genome assembly GCA_963921415.1 of Pyrausta despicata. Lineage (NCBI taxonomy): Eukaryota > Metazoa > Arthropoda > Insecta > Lepidoptera > Crambidae > Pyrausta > Pyrausta despicata. The sequence continues at coordinate 24,288 of CAWUFN010000007.1, read as the reverse complement.
TTGACGGTGTGCGCTTTCGCAGAGCGATGACGGGGGCGACCATTATAGAGGTGCCCGGCGCCACTAGTGGGGACAAGGCGGACTCCCTGGCAGAAAAGCTCAGGGAGATATACAATGAGCAGGATATACGGGTGTCCAGACCAACTAGAACCGTGGAGATCAGGGTCTCTGGGCTGGACGACTCTGTCACAATGGAGGAAATCCAGCAGGGAGTCTCCAAACTCGGAGGTTGCCCTGCAGATCAAATCAAGGTGGGCTCTCCCTTGCGCGACCATACGGGATTGTATGCCGTCTGGGTGCGGTGCCCCATTGTGGCCGCGAAAAAGGTGGTAGAGGGCCGCTTGCTCATTGGCTGGGTTGTCGCCAAGGTAAAAATTCTACCCCGCAGAAGCCTTCGGTGCTTCCGGTGCTTAGAGCCTGGCCACGTGCGTGCCCAGTGCAATGCGGAGGTGGATAGGAGCCGCCAATGCTACAGGTGCGGCCGGCTGGGGCACATATCCAGCCTGTGTAGTAACGACCCGCACTGCCCACTGTGCTCGCAGGCGGGTAAGGAAGCAGGGCACCGACTGGGAAGCGGTGCCTGCAAACCTCCTACTAAGAAGAAGGCCAAGAAGGGAACGGCAAGTGCTCGTAGCCAGCCAGAACCTTCCCGCCCGACGCAAGGGCCAGAGGAGGACGAAATGGCAGGAGACTAAAAAGAATGGCACTAAAATTTCTCATGGCGAATGTCAACCACTGTGCCAGGGCTCAGGACCTTCTACATCAGAGCATGGCACAGTGGTCGACACACATATGTGTCGTCACGGAGCCGTATTATGTCACAGACCGTGACAATTGGGTGGCAGATACAAACGAGACGGTGGCGATAACCACTAACATAGGGGCAAACTCGCCTCCCTTTTCACGGACACGCAAGGGAAATGGGTGTGTGGTGGCACAGCTAGACGACATGTTGGTGGTTGGGGTGTATTTCTCCCCCAACCGCTCGATTGCAGAGTTCGAGCGGTTTCTGGCCGAACTCGATGTACTTTTGTTGGGATGGGGTCGATCGGAACATGTAGTTGTGGCCGGGGACCTAAACGCCAAGTCGGTGAGCTGGGGCGCTCGTCACACAGACGACAGGGGTGAGCTTGTCGAAGACTGGCTCACGAACCACGGTCTCGTCGTGGTCAACCAAGGGACGGTAGACACGTGCGTGCGGATGCAGGGCGGATCTGTCGTGGACATCACGTTCGCGAGCCCTGCCCTGGCGCGCCGTGTCCAGAACTGGGAGGTGCTGGTGGAGGTCGAGACGCTGTCAGACCACAGGTATGTGCGTTGGGACATCTCCCCCCTCCAGCTTTCCCCGAGCAGTTCAAGCCGTCCCACGGCGGACCTCGGCCCTAGATGGGCCCTAAAGCGCCTGGACCGGGACACCTTTGAGGTGGCAGCTCTGATTGAGAGTTGGTCGTCCTGGCCGGAGCGCGTAGATCCGAGCAGGGAAGTCGAGTGGTTCCGAGAGGCCATGTCGCACGTGTGCGACGCGGCGATGCCGCGAATTAAGTGCGAATTAAGTGCGAAGATGCGAATTAAGTGTGCGCGGTGCTGCACACTTAATTCTCCTCTTTTTTCTCGTCACTTCCCTTTTCATTTCAGCTAACCTGTCGCTCCACCAGGGCAATCCTACTTGTTTTATGCTTTTAACTTCTGGAATGTTCTCTTTACAGCTTGTTTCTATTAAGGATATGTATTTATTTATTATTTCTTCTAATTTTACTTTACTATTTATTTTATCAATAATCGATTTTTTAATTTCTTCCTGATCACATAACTGAGTCAATTTCTCACGAAATTGACTCCAGTTTGCCTTTTTTGTGTTAAATTTTCTAGTATTTCTTTTAATATTAATGCCGTATGATTGTTTAATTTTGATTTCAAATAGGATTGCCCTGTGGTCCGAGCAGGTGACGCTGTCGTCCACTCTCCATCCTTCGATCCGTCCGAGAATGTCCGAGGAGCAAATCGTGATATCTACACTGCTGGTGTATCTTTTGCCACCCCTAATAGTGTCAAATGTGGGCTCAGACCCCCGGTTGAGTATGTGGAAGCCAAGTTCATCCACCATGCCTTGGACTTCCTCTCCCCTGTAGTTCGTCTCTCTACTTCCCCACCAAATGTTCCACGCATTCACATCCCCTCCCAGTACCACGTTTTTCAGGCCAATCCCATGGACCACCTCCTTCAGCCGCTCTACGTCCGGCTCTATAGGCTTATCGCCCTCGAGGTAGACTGATATCACCCCTATCTCCCACGCTTTGGTTCTCAGCTTTACAGCAACCATGTTCTTCGAGGTGAGCGTGGGACACTGGGTGACATCGATCGTATCGTCGAAGAGAACGATCGCCGCCTTTGTCGGTTGGTCCGTGCTTTTACTACATTGGAGGACTCGCGCGCCTGAGTAGTTTTTCATTTCGCCTGTTGCTCCAATGTAGGGCTCCTGGACCAACGCGATGGCAATCCTTCCCTTGGCCGCCTCGACGATGAGCTCGTCCGTTGCGGCCCTGCTCCTCTGGAGATTGGCCTGAACAACGCGGTACCGCTTGAGGTGCTCTTCCGTTGTTGCTGGAGTTGCGCCAGTGACCACCTTAGCAATACTGGACTGCCGACCGTGCTAAAACCTCCCACCTTTTCCGGACCGGGCATTCGCTGCTGAAAGCGTTATGGTCGACCCGGTCCATCTTTGCACTCTGGCAGTTCGAGCACGACGGCAGTTTTCCGGCCGCCCGATCAGCACACTCCGCCCCCAGATGCGGGCCCCCGCAGTGGCTGCACACGTCCACGGTTTCGCGGCAGAACCGTTTGCCGTGGCCGTAGCACAGGCACCGGGAGCACTGAATGAGGGGCGACTGGTCGAGAACCCGAACGCGCTGCAGGTCAACGTGCACAACTCCAGCATCAATTAACCTCGCCCATAGTACCGGAGAGACCCCCAGCACAACATGTGATGTGAGCGGGTTTCTGGTCCTTTTACGAAACTTTATTTCGACCCTGTCGTCTTCACCGTTCACACCATCAAACAGCGCTTTATTTTGTGTGCGGAGGCCTCTCAGCACCTCTTCATCCTTGTTATAGCTCATCAGGTCACGGAGCACAACCATAGGGTCCTTATTTTTTATCTCTTCCGCCTTTAGTCTTCCCTGCGATGCCCTAATTTTTTCCCTGACTTTCCCTATTTCTTCTTGCGTCCTGCACCCCACAATCACTTTTCTGTCCTTTGCCTTCCTTAACTTATCAATTTTAACCCCATCTTCCTTTGCCCTGACCACTTCCCTTAGCTTTTCCAGAACCTGCTCTCCCGTCTCCTTCTCATCATTAGAGGTTATGACCAGCGAGTGCATGGTCGGCCCTCCCAGGGTTGACTCCCTGGGCGGGCCGCCCACGACACTCGCGTAGCTAAGTCCCCTCTTATGACCATTCTCAATAACCTGTCTCAACTTTTCCATTTCCTTCTTGTTTTCCTCTATTTGCTTGCTGTGCTCTGCCATCTTTTCTATGAATTCCCTTTCTACTCTTATTCTCTCTCTCCTCAATATCAAGTCCTCTCCGATTTCCCTAATTTCTATCACTTCACCGTTCCCTTCGATCTCCTCTCCTCTCTGTCCAACTTTACATGTCTTTTGACTAATTTTATTTTCTTTTGCAGGTCCTGTTGCTGCTGCTGCTGTTGCTGCTGCTTTTGTTGCAGCCGCCCTCTCTTCTTTCACAAGCTGGTATAGTTTATCCACAGCCAGAGTGATCCCGGCCTTCAGATCCGCTCTTAGGTTGCGAGACTCCCCTATTTGGGTCTTCGCTTTAACCAGCCAGATTTTGGCCTGGATCACTCTGTCTGTGTTTACAGCTTGTTCCGGCTTCGCTCCCGGCGACACCGCCGCTGCCTCGGTAGAGGTCCTCCGTGCTGCTCCTCTCGCCTCAGCGGGGAGCGCGGCCTTCGGTTTGGGCTTTTGCGGTGCCACCTGGACCGGGCCGGTCTTCCTGGGTGACTGTGGGTGTCCTTCCACCTTCCCTGCCTCCCATTCTCCGGTGAGCCGTCGAACCATCGAGTCCTGCGTCCGAGTGGTTGGAGCGTTTGAGGGTCCTGCCGTCTGTCTATCGTCCCGCGGGCTGCAAGAGCCCGCCGTCCTTTGGGCAGCAGTCGGCTTTTTAACAGGAGTGTGGATGCCGAACATCCTTAGTTTGTAAGGGGTTTGTAAAATTAATTAAATAAGTTAAAAATTAGAATAATATTTTAATGACTCAATAGAGTGAACTATTAAATGTCTCAATAGAGTAAAATTAAAATTGTCAAATTAAAATGATTAAATAAATAAAATTTGGTATATAAAATTATAACCAAGTCTTAACCTAATAATAGTGACACAATAATGTCGCTATCGTCTACTTATAATATAAACTCACAGATTGAGGACCTCCAAAAAGAGGCTAAAATAGGCACGCGCGCGTCAATAGACAGTGCGGTCCAGTACTAATACTGTGCGCAGTCAAATAATCAAAATAAAATATAGTGTATACGGCAGAGCCTTGATGGTTGATGAAGAACGGGAGGGTGGGCGGGCAAATTTTTGCCTTTTCAGTTGCCGTAGGTGTACAAACGAGGTGTCTACGGATAGGTCTCGTGGAGCCGCACAAATTAAGCGCACCAAGTCACAGGGTGTTCCTAGTAAAAATTTTCAGCACGCCTGAAAAACCGTTATTTTTGAGCTTTTACTATGTATAAAAAATGAACGCAACGTCGGATCACGCTAAAACCAACGGCGATATGCTCTAATTACTTAATACAGCCGATCTAGGCGAAAAAATTTTGAAAAACGACCGACCGAAAAACACTTAGAGAAATTTCGATACAAATTTGTATGTAGAAAGTTAAATTTTGAAAAATCGCTATAAATCCAAAATGTATGTATTTATTGCGGTGATTTCACTAAAGACAGTTGTAAACTACTGAACAAAATTTTATAGCACCGCAACAATAGCCAATATGTAGGTTTCAGATGCTGAAAATCGTACTTTTGTCTAATTTGAGTACCTACCTTTATACCTCGGTATGGCTTAAAAATGAACTGAAATCAGCAAATTTCCGCCTTTTCAGTTGCCGTAGGTGTACAAACGAGGTGTCTACGGATAGGTCTCGTGGAGCCGCACAAATTAAGCGCACCAAGTCACAGGGTGTTCCTAGTAAAAATTTTCAGCACGCCTGAAAAACCGTTATTTTTGAGCTTTTACTATGTATAAAAAATGAACGCAACGTCGGATCACGCTAAAACCAACGGCGATATGCTCTAATTACTTAATACAGCCGATCTAGGCGAAAAAATTTTGAAAAACGACCGACCGAAAAACACTTAGAGAAATTTCGATACAAATTTGTATGTAGAAAGTTAAATTTTGAAAAATCGCTATAAATCCAAAATGTATGTATTTATTGCGGTGATTTCACTAAAGACAGTTGTAAACTACTGAACAAAATTTTATAGCACCGCAACAATAGCCAATATGTAGGTTTCAGATGCTGAAAATCGTACTTTTGTCTAATTTGAGTACCTACCTTTATACCTCGGTATGGCTTAAAAATGAACTGAAATCAGCAAATTTCCGCCTTTTCAGTTGCCGTAGGTGTACAAACGAGGTGTCTACGGATAGGTCTCGTGGAGCCGCACAAATTAAGCGCACCAAGTCACAGGGTGTTCCTAGTAAAAATTTTCAGCACGCCTGAAAAACCGTTATTTTTGAGCTTTTACTATGTATAAAAAATGAACGCAACGTCGGATCACGCTAAAACCAACGGCGATATGCTCTAATTACTTAATACAGCCGATCTAGGCGAAAAAATTTTGAAAAACGACCGACCGAAAAACACTTAGAGAAATTTCGATACAAATTTGTATGTAGAAAGTTAAATTTTGAAAAATCGCTATAAATCCAAAATGTATGTATTTATTGCGGTGATTTCACTAAAGACAGTTGTAAACTACTGAACAAAATTTTATAGCACCGCAACAATAGCCAATATGTAGGTTTCAGATGCTGAAAATCGTACTTTTGTCTAATTTGAGTACCTACCTTTATACCTCGGTATGGCTTAAAAATGAACTGAAATCAGCAAATTTCCGCCTTTTCAGTTGCCGTAGGTGTACAAACGAGGTGTCTACGGATAGGTCTCGTGGAGCCGCACAAATTAAGCGCACCAAGTCACAGGGTGTTCCTAGTAAAAATTTTCAGCACGCCTGAAAAACCGTTATTTTTGAGCTTTTACTATGTATAAAAAATGAACGCAACGTCGGATCACGCTAAAACCAACGGCGATATGCTCTAATTACTTAATACAGCCGATCTAGGCGAAAAAATTTTGAAAAACGACCGACCGAAAAACACTTAGAGAAATTTCGATACAAATTTGTATGTAGAAAGTTAAATTTTGAAAAATCGCTATAAATCCAAAATGTATGTATTTATTGCGGTGATTTCACTAAAGACAGTTGTAAACTACTGAACAAAATTTTATAGCACCGCAACAATAGCCAATATGTAGGTTTCAGATGCTGAAAATCGTACTTTTGTCTAATTTGAGTACCTACCTTTATACCTCGGTATGGCTTAAAAATGAACTGAAATCAGCAAATTTCCGCCTTTTCAGTTGCCGTAGGTGTACAAACGAGGTGTCTACGGATAGGTCTCGTGGAGCCGCACAAATTAAGCGCACCAAGTCACAGGGTGTTCCTAGTAAAAATTTTCAGCACGCCTGAAAAACCGTTATTTTTGAGCTTTTACTATGTATAAAAAATGAACGCAACGTCGGATCACGCTAAAACCAACGGCGATATGCTCTAATTACTTAATACAGCCGATCTAGGCGAAAAAATTTTGAAAAACGACCGACCGAAAAACACTTAGAGAAATTTCGATACAAATTTGTATGTAGAAAGTTAAATTTTGAAAAATCGCTATAAATCCAAAATGTATGTATTTATTGCGGTGATTTCACTAAAGACAGTTGTAAACTACTGAACAAAATTTTATAGCACCGCAACAATAGCCAATATGTAGGTTTCAGATGCTGAAAATCGTACTTTTGTCTAATTTGAGTACCTACCTTTATACCTCGGTATGGCTTAAAAATGAACTGAAATCAGCAAATTTCCGCCTTTTCAGTTGCCGTAGGTGTACAAACGAGGTGTCTACGGATAGGTCTCGTGGAGCCGCACAAATTAAGCGCACCAAGTCACAGGGTGTTCCTAGTAAAAATTTTCAGCACGCCTGAAAAACCGTTATTTTTGAGCTTTTACTATGTATAAAAAATGAACGCAACGTCGGATCACGCTAAAACCAACGGCGATATGCTCTAATTACTTAATACAGCCGATCTAGGCGAAAAAATTTTGAAAAACGACCGACCGAAAAACACTTAGAGAAATTTCGATACAAATTTGTATGTAGAAAGTTAAATTTTGAAAAATCGCTATAAATCCAAAATGTATGTATTTATTGCGGTGATTTCACTAAAGACAGTTGTAAACTACTGAACAAAATTTTATAGCACCGCAACAATAGCCAATATGTAGGTTTCAGATGCTGAAAATCGTACTTTTGTCTAATTTGAGTACCTACCTTTATACCTCGGTATGGCTTAAAAATGAACTGAAATCAGCAAATTTCCGCCTTTTCAGTTGCCGTAGGTGTACAAACGAGGTGTCTACGGATAGGTCTCGTGGAGCCGCACAAATTAAGCGCACCAAGTCACAGGGTGTTCCTAGTAAAAATTTTCAGCACGCCTGAAAAACCGTTATTTTTGAGCTTTTACTATGTATAAAAAATGAACGCAACGTCGGATCACGCTAAAACCAACGGCGATATGCTCTAATTACTTAATACAGCCGATCTAGGCGAAAAAATTTTGAAAAACGACCGACCGAAAAACACTTAGAGAAATTTCGATACAAATTTGTATGTAGAAAGTTAAATTTTGAAAAATCGCTATAAATCCAAAATGTATGTATTTATTGCGGTGATTTCACTAAAGACAGTTGTAAACTACTGAACAAAATTTTATAGCACCGCAACAATAGCCAATATGTAGGTTTCAGATGCTGAAAATCGTACTTTTGTCTAATTTGAGTACCTACCTTTATACCTCGGTATGGCTTAAAAATGAACTGAAATCAGCAAATTTCCGCCTTTTCAGTTGCCGTAGGTGTACAAACGAGGTGTCTACGGATAGGTCTCGTGGAGCCGCACAAATTAAGCGCACCAAGTCACAGGGTGTTCCTAGTAAAAATTTTCAGCACGCCTGAAAAACCGTTATTTTTGAGCTTTTACTATGTATAAAAAATGAACGCAACGTCGGATCACGCTAAAACCAACGGCGATATGCTCTAATTACTTAATACAGCCGATCTAGGCGAAAAAATTTTGAAAAACGACCGACCGAAAAACACTTAGAGAAATTTCGATACAAATTTGTATGTAGAAAGTTAAATTTTGAAAAATCGCTATAAATCCAAAATGTATGTATTTATTGCGGTGATTTCACTAAAGACAGTTGTAAACTACTGAACAAAATTTTATAGCACCGCAACAATAGCCAATATGTAGGTTTCAGATGCTGAAAATCGTACTTTTGTCTAATTTGAGTACCTACCTTTATACCTCGGTATGGCTTAAAAATGAACTGAAATCAGCAAATTTCCGCCTTTTCAGTTGCCGTAGGTGTACAAACGAGGTGTCTACGGATAGGTCTCGTGGAGCCGCACAAATTAAGCGCACCAAGTCACAGGGTGTTCCTAGTAAAAATTTTCAGCACGCCTGAAAAACCGTTATTTTTGAGCTTTTACTATGTATAAAAAATGAACGCAACGTCGGATCACGCTAAAACCAACGGCGATATGCTCTAATTACTTAATACAGCCGATCTAGGCGAAAAAATTTTGAAAAACGACCGACCGAAAAACACTTAGAGAAATTTCGATACAAATTTGTATGTAGAAAGTTAAATTTTGAAAAATCGCTATAAATCCAAAATGTATGTATTTATTGCGGTGATTTCACTAAAGACAGTTGTAAACTACTGAACAAAATTTTATAGCACCGCAACAATAGCCAATATGTAGGTTTCAGATGCTGAAAATCGTACTTTTGTCTAATTTGAGTACCTACCTTTATACCTCGGTATGGCTTAAAAATGAACTGAAATCAGCAAATTTCCGCCTTTTCAGTTGCCGTAGGTGTACAAACGAGGTGTCTACGGATAGGTCTCGTGGAGCCGCACAAATTAAGCGCACCAAGTCACAGGGTGTTCCTAGTAAAAATTTTCAGCACGCCTGAAAAACCGTTATTTTTGAGCTTTTACTATGTATAAAAAATGAACGCAACGTCGGATCACGCTAAAACCAACGGCGATATGCTCTAATTACTTAATACAGCCGATCTAGGCGAAAAAATTTTGAAAAACGACCGACCGAAAAACACTTAGAGAAATTTCGATACAAATTTGTATGTAGAAAGTTAAATTTTGAAAAATCGCTATAAATCCAAAATGTATGTATTTATTGCGGTGATTTCACTAAAGACAGTTGTAAACTACTGAACAAAATTTTATAGCACCGCAACAATAGCCAATATGTAGGTTTCAGATGCTGAAAATCGTACTTTTGTCTAATTTGAGTACCTACCTTTATACCTCGGTATGGCTTAAAAATGAACTGAAATCAGCAAATTTCCGCCTTTTCAGTTGCCGTAGGTGTACAAACGAGGTGTCTACGGATAGGTCTCGTGGAGCCGCACAAATTAAGCGCACCAAGTCACAGGGTGTTCCTAGTAAAAATTTTCAGCACGCCTGAAAAACCGTTATTTTTGAGCTTTTACTATGTATAAAAAATGAACGCAACGTCGGATCACGCTAAAACCAACGGCGATATGCTCTAATTACTTAATACAGCCGATCTAGGCGAAAAAATTTTGAAAAACGACCGACCGAAAAACACTTAGAGAAATTTCGATACAAATTTGTATGTAGAAAGTTAAATTTTGAAAAATCGCTATAAATCCAAAATGTATGTATTTATTGCGGTGATTTCACTAAAGACAGTTGTAAACTACTGAACAAAATTTTATAGCACCGCAACAATAGCCAATATGTAGGTTTCAGATGCTGAAAATCGTACTTTTGTCTAATTTGAGTACCTACCTTTATACCTCGGTATGGCTTAAAAATGAACTGAAATCAGCAAATTTCCGCCTTTTCAGTTGCCGTAGGTGTACAAACGAGGTGTCTACGGATAGGTCTCGTGGAGCCGCACAAATTAAGCGCACCAAGTCACAGGGTGTTCCTAGTAAAAATTTTCAGCACGCCTGAAAAACCGTTATTTTTGAGCTTTTACTATGTATAAAAAATGAACGCAACGTCGGATCACGCTAAAACCAACGGCGATATGCTCTAATTACTTAATACAGCCGATCTAGGCGAAAAAATTTTGAAAAACGACCGACCGAAAAACACTTAGAGAAATTTCGATACAAATTTGTATGTAGAAAGTTAAATTTTGAAAAATCGCTATAAATCCAAAATGTATGTATTTATTGCGGTGATTTCACTAAAGACAGTTGTAAACTACTGAACAAAATTTTATAGCACCGCAACAATAGCCAATATGTAGGTTTCAGATGCTGAAAATCGTACTTTTGTCTAATTTGAGTACCTACCTTTATACCTCGGTATGGCTTAAAAATGAACTGAAATCAGCAAATTTCCGCCTTTTCAGTTGCCGTAGGTGTACAAACGAGGTGTCTACGGATAGGTCTCGTGGAGCCGCACAAATTAAGCGCACCAAGTCACAGGGTGTTCCTAGTAAAAATTTTCAGCACGCCTGAAAAACCGTTATTTTTGAGCTTTTACTATGTATAAAAAATGAACGCAACGTCGGATCACGCTAAAACCAACGGCGATATGCTCTAATTACTTAATACAGCCGATCTAGGCGAAAAAATTTTGAAAAACGACCGACCGAAAAACACTTAGAGAAATTTCGATACAAATTTGTATGTAGAAAGTTAAATTTTGAAAAATCGCTATAAATCCAAAATGTATGTATTTATTGCGGTGATTTCACTAAAGACAGTTGTAAACTACTGAACAAAATTTTATAGCACCGCAACAATAGCCAATATGTAGGTTTCAGATGCTGAAAATCGTACTTTTGTCTAATTTGAGTACCTACCTTTATACCTCGGTATGGCTTAAAAATGAACTGAAATCAGCAAATTTCCGCCTTTTCAGTTGCCGTAGGTGTACAAACGAGGTGTCTACGGATAGGTCTCGTGGAGCCGCACAAATTAAGCGCACCAAGTCACAGGGTGTTCCTAGTAAAAATTTTCAGCACGCCTGAAAAACCGTTATTTTTGAGCTTTTACTATGTATAAAAAATGAACGCAACGTCGGATCACGCTAAAACCAACGGCGATATGCTCTAATTACTTAATACAGCCGATCTAGGCGAAAAAATTTTGAAAAACGACCGACCGAAAAACACTTAGAGAAATTTCGATACAAATTTGTATGTAGAAAGTTAAATTTTGAAAAATCGCTATAAATCCAAAATGTATGTATTTATTGCGGTGATTTCACTAAAGACAGTTGTAAACTACTGAACAAAATTTTATAGCACCGCAACAATAGCCAATATGTAGGTTTCAGATGCTGAAAATCGTACTTTTGTCTAATTTGAGTACCTACCTTTATACCTCGGTATGGCTTAAAAATGAACTGAAATCAGCAAATTTCCGCCTTTTCAGTTGCCGTAGGTGTACAAACGAGGTGTCTACGGATAGGTCTCGTGGAGCCGCACAAATTAAGCGCACCAAGTCACAGGGTGTTCCTAGTAAAAATTTTCAGCACGCCTGAAAAACCGTTATTTTTGAGCTTTTACTATGTATAAAAAATGAACGCAACGTCGGATCACGCTAAAACCAACGGCGATATGCTCTAATTACTTAATACAGCCGATCTAGGCGAAAAAATTTTGAAAAACGACCGACCGAAAAACACTTAGAGAAATTTCGATACAAATTTGTATGTAGAAAGTTAAATTTTGAAAAATCGCTATAAATCCAAAATGTATGTATTTATTGCGGTGATTTCACTAAAGACAGTTGTAAACTACTGAACAAAATTTTATAGCACCGCAACAATAGCCAATATGTAGGTTTCAGATGCTGAAAATCGTACTTTTGTCTAATTTGAGTACCTACCTTTATACCTCGGTATGGCTTAAAAATGAACTGAAATCAGCAAATTTCCGCCTTTTCAGTTGCCGTAGGTGTACAAACGAGGTGTCTACGGATAGGTCTCGTGGAGCCGCACAAATTAAGCGCACCAAGTCACAGGGTGTTCCTAGTAAAAATTTTCAGCACGCCTGAAAAACCGTTATTTTTGAGCTTTTACTATGTATAAAAAATGAACGCAACGTCGGATCACGCTAAAACCAACGGCGATATGCTCTAATTACTTAATACAGCCGATCTAGGCGAAAAAATTTTGAAAAACGACCGACCGAAAAACACTTAGAGAAATTTCGATACAAATTTGTATGTAGAAAGTTAAATTTTGAAAAATCGCTATAAATCCAAAATGTATGTATTTATTGCGGTGATTTCACTAAAGACAGTTGTAAACTACTGAACAAAATTTTATAGCACCGCAACAATAGCCAATATGTAGGTTTCAGATGCTGAAAATCGTACTTTTGTCTAATTTGAGTACCTACCTTTATACCTCGGTATGGCTTAAAAATGAACTGAAATCAGCAAATTTCCGCCTTTTCAGTTGCCGTAGGTGTACAAACGAGGTGTCTACGGATAGGTCTCGTGGAGCCGCACAAATTAAGCGCACCAAGTCACAGGGTGTTCCTAGTAAAAATTTTCAGCACGCCTGAAAAACCGTTATTTTTGAGCTTTTACTATGTATAAAAAATGAACGCAACGTCGGATCACGCTAAAACCAACGGCGATATGCTCTAATTACTTAATACAGCCGATCTAGGCGAAAAAATTTTGAAAAACGACCGACCGAAAAACACTTAGAGAAATTTCGATACAAATTTGTATGTAGAAAGTTAAATTTTGAAAAATCGCTATAAATCCAAAATGTATGTATTTATTGCGGTGATTTCACTAAAGACAGTTGTAAACTACTGAACAAAATTTTATAGCACCGCAACAATAGCCAATATGTAGGTTTCAGATGCTGAAAATCGTACTTTTGTCTAATTTGAGTACCTACCTTTATACCTCGGTATGGCTTAAAAATGAACTGAAATCAGCAAATTTCCGCCTTTTCAGTTGCCGTAGGTGTACAAACGAGGTGTCTACGGATAGGTCTCGTGGAGCCGCACAAATTAAGCGCACCAAGTCACAGGGTGTTCCTAGTAAAAATTTTCAGCACGCCTGAAAAACCGTTATTTTTGAGCTTTTACTATGTATAAAAAATGAACGCAACGTCGGATCACGCTAAAACCAACGGCGATATGCTCTAATTACTTAATACAGCCGATCTAGGCGAAAAAATTTTGAAAAACGACCGACCGAAAAACACTTAGAGAAATTTCGATACAAATTTGTATGTAGAAAGTTAAATTTTGAAAAATCGCTATAAATCCAAAATGTATGTATTTATTGCGGTGATTTCACTAAAGACAGTTGTAAACTACTGAACAAAATTTTATAGCACCGCAACAATAGCCAATATGTAGGTTTCAGATGCTGAAAATCGTACTTTTGTCTAATTTGAGTACCTACCTTTATACCTCGGTATGGCTTAAAAATGAACTGAAATCAGCAAATTTCCGCCTTTTCAGTTGCCGTAGGTGTACAAACGAGGTGTCTACGGATAGGTCTCGTGGAGCCGCACAAATTAAGCGCACCAAGTCACAGGGTGTTCCTAGTAAAAATTTTCAGCACGCCTGAAAAACCGTTATTTTTGAGCTTTTACTATGTATAAAAAATGAACGCAACGTCGGATCACGCTAAAACCAACGGCGATATGCTCTAATTACTTAATACAGCCGATCTAGGCGAAAAAATTTTGAAAAACGACCGACCGAAAAACACTTAGAGAAATTTCGATACAAATTTGTATGTAGAAAGTTAAATTTTGAAAAATCGCTATAAATCCAAAATGTATGTATTTATTGCGGTGATTTCACTAAAGACAGTTGTAAACTACTGAACAAAATTTTATAGCACCGCAACAATAGCCAATATGTAGGTTTCAGATGCTGAAAATCGTACTTTTGTCTAATTTGAGTACCTACCTTTATACCTCGGTATGGCTTAAAAATGAACTGAAATCAGCAAATTTCCGCCTTTTCAGTTGCCGTAGGTGTACAAACGAGGTGTCTACGGATAGGTCTCGTGGAGCCGCACAAATTAAGCGCACCAAGTCACAGGGTGTTCCTAGTAAAAATTTTCAGCACGCCTGAAAAACCGTTATTTTTGAGCTTTTACTATGTATAAAAAATGAACGCAACGTCGGATCACGCTAAAACCAACGGCGATATGCTCTAATTACTTAATACAGCCGATCTAGGCGAAAAAATTTTGAAAAACGACCGACCGAAAAACACTTAGAGAAATTTCGATACAAATTTGTATGTAGAAAGTTAAATTTTGAAAAATCGCTATAAATCCAAAATGTATGTATTTATTGCGGTGATTTCACTAAAGACAGTTGTAAACTACTGAACAAAATTTTATAGCACCGCAACAATAGCCAATATGTAGGTTTCAGATGCTGAAAATCGTACTTTTGTCTAATTTGAGTACCTACCTTTATACCTCGGTATGGCTTAAAAATGAACTGAAATCAGCAAATTTCCGCCTTTTCAGTTGCCGTAGGTGTACAAACGAGGTGTCTACGGATAGGTCTCGTGGAGCCGCACAAATTAAGCGCACCAAGTCACAGGGTGTTCCTAGTAAAAATTTTCAGCACGCCTGAAAAACCGTTATTTTTGAGCTTTTACTATGTATAAAAAATGAACGCAACGTCGGATCACGCTAAAACCAACGGCGATATGCTCTAATTACTTAATACAGCCGATCTAGGCGAAAAAATTTTGAAAAACGACCGACCGAAAAACACTTAGAGAAATTTCGATACAAATTTGTATGTAGAAAGTTAAATTTTGAAAAATCGCTATAAATCCAAAATGTATGTATTTATTGCGGTGATTTCACTAAAGACAGTTGTAAACTACTGAACAAAATTTTATAGCACCGCAACAATAGCCAATATGTAGGTTTCAGATGCTGAAAATCGTACTTTTGTCTAATTTGAGTACCTACCTTTATACCTCGGTATGGCTTAAAAATGAACTGAAATCAGCAAATTTCCGCCTTTTCAGTTGCCGTAGGTGTACAAACGAGGTGTCTACGGATAGGTCTCGTGGAGCCGCACAAATTAAGCGCACCAAGTCACAGGGTGTTCCTAGTAAAAATTTTCAGCACGCCTGAAAAACCGTTATTTTTGAGCTTTTACTATGTATAAAAAATGAACGCAACGTCGGATCACGCTAAAACCAACGGCGATATGCTCTAATTACTTAATACAGCCGATCTAGGCGAAAAAATTTTGAAAAACGACCGACCGAAAAACACTTAGAGAAATTTCGATACAAATTTGTATGTAGAAAGTTAAATTTTGAAAAATCGCTATAAATCCAAAATGTATGTATTTATTGCGGTGATTTCACTAAAGACAGTTGTAAACTACTGAACAAAATTTTATAGCACCGCAACAATAGCCAATATGTAGGTTTCAGATGCTGAAAATCGTACTTTTGTCTAATTTGAGTACCTACCTTTATACCTCGGTATGGCTTAAAAATGAACTGAAATCAGCAAATTTCCGCCTTTTCAGTTGCCGTAGGTGTACAAACGAGGTGTCTACGGATAGGTCTCGTGGAGCCGCACAAATTAAGCGCACCAAGTCACAGGGTGTTCCTAGTAAAAATTTTCAGCACGCCTGAAAAACCGTTATTTTTGAGCTTTTACTATGTATAAAAAATGAACGCAACGTCGGATCACGCTAAAACCAACGGCGATATGCTCTAATTACTTAATACAGCCGATCTAGGCGAAAAAATTTTGAAAAACGACCGACCGAAAAACACTTAGAGAAATTTCGATACAAATTTGTATGTAGAAAGTTAAATTTTGAAAAATCGCTATAAATCCAAAATGTATGTATTTATTGCGGTGATTTCACTAAAGACAGTTGTAAACTACTGAACAAAATTTTATAGCACCGCAACAATAGCCAATATGTAGGTTTCAGATGCTGAAAATCGTACTTTTGTCTAATTTGAGTACCTACCTTTATACCTCGGTATGGCTTAAAAATGAACTGAAATCAGCAAATTTCCGCCTTTTCAGTTGCCGTAGGTGTACAAACGAGGTGTCTACGGATAGGTCTCGTGGAGCCGCACAAATTAAGCGCACCAAGTCACAGGGTGTTCCTAGTAAAAATTTTCAGCACGCCTGAAAAACCGTTATTTTTGAGCTTTTACTATGTATAAAAAATGAACGCAACGTCGGATCACGCTAAAACCAACGGCGATATGCTCTAATTACTTAATACAGCCGATCTAGGCGAAAAAATTTTGAAAAACGACCGACCGAAAAACACTTAGAGAAATTTCGATACAAATTTGTATGTAGAAAGTTAAATTTTGAAAAATCGCTATAAATCCAAAATGTATGTATTTATTGCGGTGATTTCACTAAAGACAGTTGTAAACTACTGAACAAAATTTTATAGCACCGCAACAATAGCCAATATGTAGGTTTCAGATGCTGAAAATCGTACTTTTGTCTAATTTGAGTACCTACCTTTATACCTCGGTATGGCTTAAAAATGAACTGAAATCAGCAAATTTCCGCCTTTTCAGTTGCCGTAGGTGTACAAACGAGGTGTCTACGGATAGGTCTCGTGGAGCCGCACAAATTAAGCGCACCAAGTCACAGGGTGTTCCTAGTAAAAATTTTCAGCACGCCTGAAAAACCGTTATTTTTGAGCTTTTACTATGTATAAAAAATGAACGCAACGTCGGATCACGCTAAAACCAACGGCGATATGCTCTAATTACTTAATACAGCCGATCTAGGCGAAAAAATTTTGAAAAACGACCGACCGAAAAACACTTAGAGAAATTTCGATACAAATTTGTATGTAGAAAGTTAAATTTTGAAAAATCGCTATAAATCCAAAATGTATGTATTTATTGCGGTGATTTCACTAAAGACAGTTGTAAACTACTGAACAAAATTTTATAGCACCGCAACAATAGCCAATATGTAGGTTTCAGATGCTGAAAATCGTACTTTTGTCTAATTTGAGTACCTACCTTTATACCTCGGTATGGCTTAAAAATGAACTGAAATCAGCAAATTTCCGCCTTTTCAGTTGCCGTAGGTGTACAAACGAGGTGTCTACGGATAGGTCTCGTGGAGCCGCACAAATTAAGCGCACCAAGTCACAGGGTGTTCCTAGTAAAAATTTTCAGCACGCCTGAAAAACCGTTATTTTTGAGCTTTTACTATGTATAAAAAATGAACGCAACGTCGGATCACGCTAAAACCAACGGCGATATGCTCTAATTACTTAATACAGCCGATCTAGGCGAAAAAATTTTGAAAAACGACCGACCGAAAAACACTTAGAGAAATTTCGATACAAATTTGTATGTAGAAAGTTAAATTTTGAAAAATCGCTATAAATCCAAAATGTATGTATTTATTGCGGTGATTTCACTAAAGACAGTTGTAAACTACTGAACAAAATTTTATAGCACCGCAACAATAGCCAATATGTAGGTTTCAGATGCTGAAAATCGTACTTTTGTCTAATTTGAGTACCTACCTTTATACCTCGGTATGGCTTAAAAATGAACTGAAATCAGCAAATTTCCGCCTTTTCAGTTGCCGTAGGTGTACAAACGAGGTGTCTACGGATAGGTCTCGTGGAGCCGCACAAATTAAGCGCACCAAGTCACAGGGTGTTCCTAGTAAAAATTTTCAGCACGCCTGAAAAACCGTTATTTTTGAGCTTTTACTATGTATAAAAAATGAACGCAACGTCGGATCACGCTAAAACCAACGGCGATATGCTCTAATTACTTAATACAGCCGATCTAGGCGAAAAAATTTTGAAAAACGACCGACCGAAAAACACTTAGAGAAATTTCGATACAAATTTGTATGTAGAAAGTTAAATTTTGAAAAATCGCTATAAATCCAAAATGTATGTATTTATTGCGGTGATTTCACTAAAGACAGTTGTAAACTACTGAACAAAATTTTATAGCACCGCAACAATAGCCAATATGTAGGTTTCAGATGCTGAAAATCGTACTTTTGTCTAATTTGAGTACCTACCTTTATACCTCGGTATGGCTTAAAAATGAACTGAAATCAGCAAATTTCCGCCTTTTCAGTTGCCGTAGGTGTACAAACGAGGTGTCTACGGATAGGTCTCGTGGAGCCGCACAAATTAAGCGCACCAAGTCACAGGGTGTTCCTAGTAAAAATTTTCAGCACGCCTGAAAAACCGTTATTTTTGAGCTTTTACTATGTATAAAAAATGAACGCAACGTCGGATCACGCTAAAACCAACGGCGATATGCTCTAATTACTTAATACAGCCGATCTAGGCGAAAAAATTTTGAAAAACGACCGACCGAAAAACACTTAGAGAAATTTCGATACAAATTTGTATGTAGAAAGTTAAATTTTGAAAAATCGCTATAAATCCAAAATGTATGTATTTATTGCGGTGATTTCACTAAAGACAGTTGTAAACTACTGAACAAAATTTTATAGCACCGCAACAATAGCCAATATGTAGGTTTCAGATGCTGAAAATCGTACTTTTGTCTAATTTGAGTACCTACCTTTATACCTCGGTATGGCTTAAAAATGAACTGAAATCAGCAAATTTCCGCCTTTTCAGTTGCCGTAGGTGTACAAACGAGGTGTCTACGGATAGGTCTCGTGGAGCCGCACAAATTAAGCGCACCAAGTCACAGGGTGTTCCTAGTAAAAATTTTCAGCACGCCTGAAAAAACCGTTATTTTTGAGCTTTTACTATGTATAAAAAATGAACGCAACGTCGGATCACGCTAAAACCAACGGCGATATGCTCTAATTACTTAATACAGCCGATCTAGGCGAAAAAAATTTTGAAAAACGACCGACCGAAAAACACTTAGAGAAATTTCGATACAAATTTGTATGTAGAAAGTTAAATTTTGAAAAATCGCTATAAATCCAAAATGTATGTATTTATTGCGGTGATTTCACTAAAGACAGTTGTAAACTACTGAACAAAATTTTATAGCACCGCAACAATAGCCAATATGTAGGTTTCAGATGCTGAAAATCGTACTTTTGTCTAATTTGAGTACCTACCTTTATACCTCGGTATGGCTTAAAAATGAACTGAAATCAGCAAATTTCCGCCTTTTCAGTTGCCGTAGGTGTACAAACGAGGTGTCTACGGATAGGTCTCGTGGAGCCGCACAAATTAAGCGCACCAAGTCACAGGGTGTTCCTAGTAAAAATTTTCAGCACGCCTGAAAAACCGTTATTTTGAGCTTTTACTATGTATAAAAAATGAACGCAACGTCGGATCACGCTAAAACCAACGGCGATATGCTCTAATTACTTAATTACAGCCGATCTAGGCGAAAAAATTTTGAAAAACGACCGACCGAAAAACACTTAGAGAAATTTCGATACAAATTTGTATGTAGAAAGTTAAATTTTGAAAAATCGCTATAAATCCAAAATGTATGTATTTATTGCGGTGATTTCACTAAAGACAGTTGTAAACTACTGAACAAAATTTTATAGCACCGCAACAATAGCCAATATGTAGGTTTCAGATGCTGAAAATCGTACTTTTGTCTAATTTGAGTACCTACCTTTATACCTCGGTATGGCTTAAAAATGAACTGAAATCAGCAAATTTCCGCCTTTTCAGTTGCCGTAGGTGTACAAACGAGGTGTCTACGGATAGGTCTCGTGGAGCCGCACAAAATTAAGCGCACCAAGTCACAGGGTGTTCCTAGTAAAAATTTTCAGCACGCCTGAAAAACCGTTATTTTTGAGCTTTTACTATGTATAAAAAATGAACGCAACGTCGGATCACGCTAAAACCAACGGCGATATGCTCTAATTACTTAATACAGCCGATCTAGGCGAAAAAATTTTGAAAAACGACCGACCGAAAAACACTTAGAGAAATTTCGATACAAATTTGTATGTAGAAAGTTAAATTTTGAAAAATCGCTATAAATCCAAAATGTATGTATTTATTGCGGTGATTTCACTAAAGACAGTTGTAAACTACTGAACAAAATTTTATAGCACCGCAACAATAGCCAATATGTAGGTTTCAGATGCTGAAAATCGTACTTTTGTCTAATTTGAGTACCTACCTTTATACCTCGGTATGGCTTAAAAAATGAACTGAATCAGCAAATTTCCCGCCTTTTTCAGTTGCCGTAGGTGTACAAACGAGGTGTCTACGGATAGGTCTCGTGGAGCCGCACAAATTAAGCGCACCAAGTCACAGGGTGTTCCTAGTAAAAATTTTCAGCACGCCTGAAAAACCGTTATTTTTGAGCTTTTATATGTATAAAAATGAACGCAACGTCGGATCACGCTAAAACCAACGGCGATATGCTCTAATTACTTAATACAGCCGATCTAGGCGAAAAAATTTTGAAAAACGACCGACCGAAAAACACTTAGAGAAATTTCGATACAAATTTGTATGTAGAAAGTTAAATTTGAAAATCGCTATAATCCAAAATGTATGTATTTATTGCGGTGATTTCACTAAAGACAGTTGTAAACTACTGAACAAAATTTATAGCACCGCAACAATAGCCAATATGTAGGTTTCAGATGCTGAAAATCGTATTTTGTCTAATTTGAGTACTACCTTTATACCTCGGTATGGCTTAAAAATGAACTGAAATCAGCAAATTTCCGCCTTTTCAGTTGCCGTAGGTGTACAAACGAGGTGTCTACGGATAGGTCTCGTGGAGCCGCACAAATTAAGCGCACCAAGTCACAGGGTGTTCCTAGTAAAAATTTTCAGCACGCCTGAAAAACCGTTATTTTTGAGCTTTTACTATGTATAAAAAATGAACGCAACGTCGGATCACGCTAAAACCAACGGCGATATGCTCTAATTACTTAATACAGCCGATCTAGGCGAAAAAATTTTGAAAAACGACCGACCGAAAACACTTAAGAGAAATTTCGATACAAATTTGTATGTAGAAAGTTAAATTTTGAAAAATCGCTATAAATCCAAAATGTATGTATTTATTGCGGTGATTTCACTAAAGACAGTTGTAAACTACTGAACAAAATTTTATAGCACCGCAACAATAGCCAATATGTAGGTTTCAGATGCTGAAAATCGTACTTTTGTCTAATTTGAGTACCTACCTTTATACCTCGGTATGGCTTAAAAATGAACTGAAATCAGCAAATTTCCGCCTTTTCAGTTGCCGTAGGTGTACAAACGAGGTGTCTACGGATAGGTCTCGTGGAGCCGCACAAATTAAGCGCACCAAGTCACAGGGTGTTCCTAGTAAAAATTTTCAGCACGCCTGAAAAACCGTTATTTTTGAGCTTTTACTATGTATAAAAAATGAACGCAACGTCGGATCACGCTAAAACCAACGGCGATATGCTCTAATTACTTAATACAGCCGATCTAGGCGAAAAATTTTGAAAAACGACCGACCGAAAAACACTTAGAGAAATTTCGATACAAATTTGTATGTAGAAGTTAAAATTTTGAAAAATCGCTATAAATCCAAAATGTATGTATTTATTGCGGTGATTTCACTAAAGACAGTTGTAAACTACTGAACAAAATTTATAGCACCGCAACAATAGCCAATATGTAGGTTTCAGATGCTGAAAATCGTACTTTTGTCTAATTTGAGTACCTACCTTTATACCTCGGTATGGCTTAAAAATGAACTGAAATCAGCAAATTTCCGCCTTTTCAGTTGCCGTAGGTGTACAAACGAGGTGTCTACGGATAGGTCTCGTGGAGCCGCACAAATTAAGCGCACCAAGTCACAGGGTGTTCCTAGTAAAAATTTTCAGCACGCCTGAAAAACCGTTATTTTTGAGCTTTTACTATGTATAAAAAATGAACGCAACGTCGGATCACGCTAAACCAACGGCGATATGCTTAATTACTTAATACAGCCGATCTAGGCGAAAAAATTTTGAAAAACGACCGACCGAAAAACACTTAGAGAAATTTCGATTACAAATTTGTATGTAGAAAGTTAAATTTTGAAAAATCGCTATAAATCCAAAATGTATGTATTTATTGCGGTGATTTCACTAAAGACAGTTGTAAACTACTGAACCAAAATTTTATAGCACCGCAACAATAGCCAATATGTAGGTTTTCAGATGCTGAAAATCGTACTTTTGTCTAATTTGAGTACCTACCTTTATACCTCGGTATGGCTTAAAAATGAACTGAAATCAGCAAATTTCCGCCTTTTCAGTTGCCGTAGGTGTACAAACGAGGTGTCTACGGATAGTCTCGTGGAGCCGCACAAATTTAAGCGCACCAAGTCACAGGGTGTTCCTAGTAAAAATTTTCAGCACGCCTGAAAACCGTTATTTTTGAGCTTTTACTATGTATAAAAAATGAACGCAACGTCGGATCACGCTAAAACCAACGGCGATATGCTCTAATTACTAATACAGCCGATCTAGGCGAAAAAATTTTGAAAAACGACCGACCGAAAAACACTTAGAGAAATTTCGATACAAATTTGTATGTAGAAAGTTAAATTTTGAAAAATCGCTATAAATCCAAAATGTATGTATTTATTGCGGTGATTTCACTAAAGACAGTTGTAAACTACTGAACAAAATTTATAGCACCGCAACAATAGCCAATATGTAGGTTTCAGATGCTGAAAATCGTACTTTTGTCTAATTTGAGTACCTACCTTTATACCTCGGTATGGCTTAAAAATGAACTGAAATCAGCAAATTTCCGCCTTTTCAGTTGCCGTAGGTGTACAAACGAGGTGTCTACGGATAGGTCTCGTGGAGCCGCACAAATTAAGCGCACCAAGTCACAGGGTGTTCCTAGTAAAAATTTTCAGCACGCCTGAAAAACCGTTATTTTTGAGCTTTTACTATGTATAAAAAATGAACGCAACGTCGGATCACGCTAAAACCAACGGCGATATGCTCTAATTACTTAATACAGCCGATCTAGGCGAAAAAAATTTTGAAAAACGACCGACCGAAAAAACACTTAGAGAAATTTCGATACAAATTTGTATGTAGAAAGTTAAATTTTGAAAATCGCTATAAATCCAAAATGTATGTATTTATTGCGGTGATTTCACTAAAGACAGTTGTAAACTACTGAACAAAATTTTATAGCACCGCAACAATAGCCAATATGTAGGTTTCAGATGCTGAAAATCGTACTTTTGTCTAATTTGAGTACCTACCTTTATACCTCGGTATGGCTTAAAAAATGAACTGAAATCAGCAAATTTCCGCCTTTTCAGTTGCCGTAGGTGTACAAACGAGGTGTCTACGGATAGGTCTCGTGGAGCCGCACAAATTAAGCGCACCAAGTCACAGGGTGTTCCTAGTAAAAATTTTCAGCACGCCTGAAAAACCGTTATTTTTGAGCTTTTTACTATGTATAAAAATGAACGCAACGTCGGATCACGCTAAAACCAACGGCGATATGCTCTAATTACTTAATACAGCCGATCTAGGCGAAAAAATTTTGAAAAACGACCGACCGAAAAACACTTAGAGAAATTTCGATACAAATTTGTATGTAGAAAGTTAAATTTTGAAAAATCGCTATAAATCCAAAATGTATGTATTTATTGCGGTGATTTCACTAAAGACAGTTGTAAACTACTGAACAAAATTTTATAGCACCGCAACAATAGCCAATATGTAGGTTTCAGATGCTGAAAATCGTACTTTTGTCTAATTTGAGTACCTACCTTTATACCTCGGTATGGCTTAAAAAATGAACTGAAATCAGCAAATTTCCGCCTTTTTCAGTTGCCGTAGGTGTACAAACGAGGTGTCTACGGATAGGTCTCGTGGAGGCCGCACAAATTAAGCGCACCAAGTCACAGGGTGTTCCTAGTAAAATTTTCAGCACGCCTGAAA
>CAWUFN010000006.1:0-18174 GCA_963921415.1 Pyrausta despicata | reverse complement strand
ACCTATACCCATCAACAGCACATAAATTTCCACCACCAGAAGTCATTTTTCTTAAATAAAGCTAACGTTTAACAAGCACAGATTACTTATTTGGTTCGTATGAAAACTAAATTGATCGTAAGCGTAACACCAATAATAATAGTGCGTCGTGCGTGAGCGCGTCCGACGGTTGTTGGCAGCCCACATCGCAAGCAGCGCAAGTACATCGAGTGAGAGAGGCCTGGTATGTGTGAGTTGTATCTATTATATATATATATATAAAAATGAAACCCGTTTTCCTTGGTCACGGCATCACGCGTGAATGGCTGGACCGATTTCACTAATTCTTTTTTGTTATATTTGTTATTATTAGGAGACGGCACCTTCTGGGTAAGCTCGCTACATCGTCGACATCTTCTTTACCTCCTAGAGGGAGAATGATGTCAAGAGCGAACCCATATTGATTAAAAAAAAAATTTGCATATTTTAATAAACGCGCGTAACTAATGTCAATGTCATTCGATGACATTGTTCAATCATTGCAACGCTAAGGCGGTACGAAGTTCGCCGGGTCAGCTAGTTTTGTTATAATAAGTAAATTTTTGCTGTGTGTTTATATCATCGCATTAGGTTAAGCCTATAATGATTTATTTATATGTAAGTATATATATGTTTGGATAAATAAATGTCTATAATTTCGGTAAAAATGCGAAAACAGCGGGCAGGACAGCGTCTGCAGGGTCCACTATTTTATTTATAAATTCCGTTTATTGTAAGTTGTAATTGTAATTTTTACTTTACCTTTGCCTGTTCGTCTAAAAAGTAATTTGTACACGATCTAGGAGTAAAATAGCGCCTAAAATAATGTATTACTGTTTCCATTCCTAGTCTTAAATATTCAAGTTCCTTTATACTTACAGTATCCATTTGAAGATATGCGATGAAAACGATTTCCTACTTCTTTTGATAATTTTATAGGTAAAAAAAACGCGTAAAAAACTGGGAAGCGCGTAACCTACACACAGCTTACGTTTGCTGTAGCTATATATCGAAGTCTGTACTTCACTATAGCAAATATTAACAATTCCAATTTTAACAATCTAAATCAAGTAAAAACACGTATGAATAATTTGTTAAACGACCCAAATGATCCGGTGTCATTGACGTGTTGACACTACCATAATTAATATGAGACGGGCGTATCAGATCTGAAAGCAATTAAAACTATATAACGGAGTTTTAAGCATTAGGGCGGTATAATTTATGGGGGGAGTTCACAGACAAGGTTTTTGATGATATTAACGTGAGGGGAGGGCATTAATAAAGGTGTTGAGGGGAGATGACAGAACTTGCTATGAAAGAACGCCAACTTTTACAATTTATTTTGCCTGCTCTCGATATCTTTCGATCTTCGAAACGTTATTAAATTAAGTACGGCTGTGCGCAGAGGGGGTGTAAAATAATATAACTTAAACTATAAGAAGAATGAGTTTTTTTCCGGCCTGGATAAAGCATATTTGATCGGGTGTACCTCAATTATACAACTAAAACTTTGGTACATTCTTACACAACTTACATTTTTGGTAACGGTAATTCACTTCTATTGGAAGCGATCACTTAGTTTTCACGATTTTATCCAATGCAAATTAATTCCCCGATGGTAAATTACGCTCGAATAAAAAAAAATACTCCTGCCTTTGGTTCGCGAGAAGGTATAAAAAGACTCAACGATGAAAAATAAGATAAATACCGAATGTATTTATCTTATTCTTCATCTTCTACCAAGCTATCGGGAGATTTCTCGCAAATGAACGCGAAAGGCACGGATTCACACCAAACATCATCCAGTAAGCCTGTTCTGAACATGGACCCGCAGTGCTGCCCGTCATCGTATGTTCTTGCGTTGTTGGGCTCGCCGTTCGACCAGCTAGCGTAGCCAGCTTCCTCAAGGGATTCACCTGTAAAATAAACAAAAAATAAAACATTTATACCGACCCATGCGACCTACTTCTGTCCAATCCAAGTCTGAGCAGAGGCTAATTTTAATAGCGTTAACATCAATACTTGCCCACCTACTAGACTACTACTATTGACAAGTGTTTCCCTGAAATATGTGTTTTGCCAGCTAAAAATGCTTGAGACGTTAAAAATAGTACTTTTTTGTCATAGACTTATTATAAAGCAATCGCGACGAGTGTTACTTCAATCAAGGAAAATTTCAAACGTTACTTGAAAACAAAGGCATAAACTCACCGTGCACAGTGAACCAAGATCCCTTTTTATCCCAATCCAAAAATCCTAAGGCAGCGCTGTCCTTAAACGCCGACTTTATGATTGAAGCCGGTTTGGTGGCAAATAGTTCTTTCAGGACCTGTGCCTCTGTAACGCTATTGATGATAGCAAGATGGCCACCTTCTGCAAGGCAAGTCATCTGAGCGGTCCTCCACGTCTTCCCTGCGGTATGGAACTTGTAACAGCTTCCTGTGCGCTGATCCAGATTATAACCTGTAATATGATTTAACTTAATGAGAAAAAATTCAATATCAAAGTTGCGCACTGAAAAAACACAACTTATTGGTAAGGCTGATCTGAAGCTAAGGTTATCAATCATTATCATCATGATAATCATAAAGCCGTGAGACGTCCAGCCGTTCGATCCTGCACTTCTTACAAAATGATTGTTAGTTTACTGAAATGAAAATTATTTTGCTTTAAATATCCGCTAAACGACGCCAGCGCAGTCACCCAAACACATTCAACCGTATTCGAGAACAAGAGCTGGAATTCGCAGGACCTATAATACAACTCACAATGTGGCAAAGAAAATGCACCTGGAAACACAACACTGACACAAAAAAAAAAAACACTCGACACGTTTCGCCACTACACGTGGCATCCTCAAGAGATGTTGTCGCTTTGACAGTTTTGGAGCGACTCATCTTCGAGCGATCTCAAAGCGACTACATCTACAAATTAACGTCTGATTCCATCAACAATAGTTATTCTTTCGTGACGGTGTACGCGCAAGATTATCTGGTTATTTTAAAATAAAATATTTTAATAATTGTCAAAAACTTACCAGGATCAACAGTGCCGCAAGCAGTTACTACGGGGTTGGTTATTTTCTTCCTATAACAGATGTATGGAAACGTGTCGTTGCACCTCACGTCCGCCACCGTCCCGTTGCTCAGCATGACGATGCAATTTTCGCTGTTGTCATAGTTGTCTGGCTCGTATGGAGCCCACGACAACGGTATTCTTGCCATTGGCACGCCTGGAATATTAAATCCAACGGTTATAAGGATTCATGGTGTTGGATCCTACGAACCTTAAAATGATTTACAAAAAATCGCGGAACATACATGAGGGTTAAATCCATTGGTATAGTACTCAGCTATCACCCCGCAGCGACTGGACACCTTAAAAGAAACACCCTATATTTCGTATAGATGGGAAACAAACACTATACATGGGAACAACTGCGCCCCTGCGTTGGGTCTAGTCCTATGTGTAATAGCCGCAGCAAGCTTAAATCCCATCATTCCAAATAGCCAGTAGGATATTTTTTTACATACCTTCGATGGACGTGAAATCGCCTCTCGATATCGTGGCATGGATCCCTGTTAATACAGCGCAGTCATTTTCCGCTGCCGCTTGAACATCGACCATGGCTTTCTGAAGTCGTTTGTTAAGCGGCGATGCCAGGAGTGCACCTGTCAAAAAGCATTCGCTTAAACTCTGTGACAACTGAACTACAAGCACGTCGTTTGGTCAGCCGCAACCGAAAACGTATCAATAGTTGACGTCATATCAATGGTATCAATAGTATCGATACTCTCGATAGCTTTAGACCAGGCAATACTATCGCATGTAAGAAACACTATTACCTAGTGGCCCCCCGCGACTTCATCCGTGTGGAATGCTTTTGTTTTCGAAATCGAGGTCGAACGGGATTAATCCGTTTCCTGGTTCTAAGCTACCTCGCCACTAATTTTCAGCCAAATCGGTTCATCCGTTCTTAAGTTATAAATAGTGTTACCAGCAATACTTTCTTTTATAATCAATGTGTAACAGTGAATGTGCGCGATTTTAAAGACAAGGGTACAACCCCAGTGCTAAGAAAAATATCGTTTAGTGGATAACATGTAATGAACAATTTAGATGACTCTTAAGTTTTCTTTCTTTTCTTTTGCCCCTCCGCAAGATGTTCGGTATTATATTACCGAACACGTGTCGTCGGCGCACCCGTTCGCGATGCAATATTTTACCTAATTCACCTAATTCAGTTCGAAATACGGAGACATCGCGACCGGGCGCGTACTCACAACATTTTAACAACTTAACATTAACATTTGTAGACATTTTATTAAACGTGGGTTTTGAACTATAACAAAACAATTTTATCATTCAACACTTGCCACCTCGATCTCCAACATATATAGATAATATCGATAATTTACTCTTCTTGACCAACAAGTCCAACAACAATATAGATAGTATCAATAGTATTTCTTACACGGGGTTCTATTGCCTAGTTTGAGCTAACGATATTATCGATACTGTCGACAGGTCTGGAATCTGGAATCTGACAATACCTTCAAGTTTGCAGCGGAGGAACGCCTCGTGGAACGCCGCTGGTGCTCGGTGGAACTTCAGCCAGCCTTCAGCATCCTTGTTGTACAAGTAATCGTAGCGGTACTTGCTATCGGCCTCTTCAACAAGACAGATAATACGAATAAATCAACTAGATAAAAATTGTTTAGTTGCAACATGGGAATGTATTTCGTGTATTAACCGTCTTTCTTTTACAAAATATTACGTAAAGACATCACTTTTTACGAAAACGTAATAATAAAATAAATTACTTACTGGCAAAAGCAAGGCAGGCTACAAAAAACAAAACACAATACGAGTAAAATCTGCGACACATGTTCGTAGCTTCTACTTGATGTTTTTAATGTCATCTGTGGAATATGAATGTTTAATAATGTAATTCCTATGAATAATCAGCTTTTATGAACGCTATCACTTAAGGTCAAAATACAATGTGCTGTGACATGAGAGAGATAAGAACTCATTTGTGATTCGTGCTAGGAATTCCCTGCTGAGATTAGTACTGGGTTTTAACAAAAAAGCATTATAAATAAATTCTTCATTAAACATACCCAAACATATTAATTTGAAACAACGCAGTCTTAATTTATACCTACAACAAATAGGTACTGCCTAACCGTACAACTTCAGCCATTTAACAGATCATTTTTTTGGTCATGACACGAACTTTTTAAGCTATTTAGTTTTTTTTCAAATCGCTAAAACTCCTTTTTAGCATCAGAGAGTTCTTAGCATCACTTCTCTATCCAGTGCAATAACTTTCAGCCATTTGCCTGATCGTAACCAGATTTGTCGTAGTGAGGTCACCTAGTCTATTCGCTGTAAGTACGTCACTTATCGTGAGGCACAGTCATTTCTCATTATGCGGCTTGTGTATGGTGGACATGGGATATGGGAACGAACCCACCGCGTTACGACATCCTAACGATTACTGCAAAATCGCTGCGTCTCTGATGGACCGTGGTCAAAGAATATACAAGTCACAGGCTAGACGGCTCACTTCGAAATCAACCGAAAAGTGAAATAGATAAATCCCCAAAGTTCAAAAATGAGTACAGCATAGAGCGATCAATGATTTCAAGGCACTATAAAATTAAATACAAAATATGAACAATTGAAGTTGCGACCGGTGAGAAGTTTCCTTTAACCGTTCCTGCTTCCTTTAACCGTTTTAGTTTTGCTAACACATAACTATATTTTGAACACCAAACAATGTTTTGCAATAGCCCCGCCTTGTGGGCCGTCGCTTTAGGATATAATACGCATATACGCATAATATCCTCGCTCTGTTGTGCAGTTAACAACCCTGCCATTACCTTAAAAGCTCCGCAAATACCTAGTTTGACTACGATTGAACAAAACATTCCAACCTATTTTTCACGTCCAATCCCGCCCCGTTAACAGCACTTCTAAACTACACTTCTTTTTTGTTAAAGAACTCGAGTAAAGATCAGAGTTATCGGTGAAAAGTAAATATTCGGTTCAAGTTCAAAATGATAAAAATATTAGCTTATATTTTGAAATATTCGATTTCTTGCGTAAAGCGTTATCAAGGAATAAAAATGTGACATTTATTACATAAACTTTGTACGCAGATTTATTGACAAAAATTTAGATTGTGTGGGTGGGAAGGTCCCTCACAATTATTAGCTTTGATCTTACACATATCGTTTCTTTTACAATTCATTTCAATCAATCAAAAAAACATTTATTGCATTAGTCAATGAGTATTATTTCCGTTAGATTTCTAAAATTCTTCAAACGAACAAAAGTTCGTGTTTCATGTAAGTTTAAAAAATGTCAGTCAATCTGTCTTCCCAGAAGGCAAGATTTGCCGGGCGATTCTCTTTAATTTTGTCTTATATTTCATAAATTTTGTATCTAAACATAAATTGGCTATTACGAGTATTAGTCAAATACCGAGACGGTAGCACAGTCTTTACTTAGTGCTAGACGTGTTTGGTGTGAGAAATCACATACATTTTCATAGTAAGTGCTATGGTGCAATGGTGCTGAAATTTTCTACGGTGTGGATCCGTAGATTTTATGCATCTACAGAATGCATCATAATAACAAGAAGAACATTTAACACCCTTTGGGACTGATTTTTCTATTAGTTAGTTATCAGAAGTAGCTAACATTTCGAAATCCGCTTTGGAGTGATCTGTGAGCTTACATGTTGATCTGAATAAATAAATGATAAATGAAAGATTTCTCTAGAAAATATACATCATGGTGTGTGGATTCACATATGGACCTTAAGGAATCACGCCGCGCTCACGCCCAGTCCCACTCGATATTGTACAAAGCTCAAGACTCCTTCGCCGACTGGCCCGGCCCACCTTGAAAGTGCTGCCGATAACTCATTCCTAATTGAATTTTGTGCCAGAAGTCATTTGGATTGCGTGCTGAAACTTTATGTAATATCTCTCAACAAAAGAATGTAAAGTATGGACCGAGCGAAAGGTTTATATCATTTCAAGTCACCCTGTTCTTTGTTCACTTTCTCAGTTTTCTTTGGAAAATGAAATATATACTGGGACTGGTCAATGTTGTATAAAAAGTTTTCTGATTTATTGCAATACTTCGGTGACAGTTTTCATGAACATATTATATATAAAAGGGAGGAACCTGCCGTACCTCGGCCAATTTTATCATGGTCGACTTAAGGAAGGCAATTTGTTTCTAAGTTACCTAATAATATTATAAATGGGAATGTCAGTTTGTTTGTTTGTTTGTTTGTCCTTCTTTCATGCAACGTGATGATATGTTTTTTTTTGTGTGGTGGTGGGTAGGAGGCTGGAGAGGGATATACTCGTAGGCTACTTTTTCAGCGACAAAACACCACAATTTATTTATTTAAAACTTTATTGCACAAGAAATGTGCAATCGGTGCAGTGAAAATTAAATGAGAAAGGTAAAGTATTTAATAACGCAAAAATAAATTCACTTAATATATAGATATAATATCATAATATCAATAAATAAAAGTAAATATTAAATTATCTACACCAATATTATAAAGCTGAAGAGTTTGTTTGTTTATTTGAACGCGCTAATCTTAGGAACTGCTGGTTCGAATTGAAAAATTCTTTTTGTGTTGAATAGACCATTTATCGAGGAAGGCTATAGGCTATATAACATCACGCTGCAACTATTAGGAGCGAAGAAATCATGGAAAATGTGAAAAAAACGGGGAAAATTATTCATCCTTGAGGGCTTCCGTTGCGTACGCTGCGAAAACTGTTCAAGATACCAAAAATATTTGTATGAAAGAATACGGTAGTTGACACCACCAATCGTTGACGTACTTTTTATCAACTGTCAAAACGCTTTTCTTCATAGAGCTTGTATGGGAATAACACACTTTGACGTCACCGCGTGCAATGCCGACTGAGTGACTAATTATCATTTGAATTCCAATTAAAAATCAAATAATACGAACTGCAGAAAAATATTAGTGTAAAGGCACCTGAAATTATGAATTATTTTAGAGAAAATCAGTTTTTTAATATTTCTTTCATAGTGGAAACAAGCCTATTATTCCCCTTAAAATGATCTAAAAAAATGTCTGCGACAGTATATGTCTATCTTTCAAGATCAAGTCACTAGAACCGTTTTTGTGGTAATCAAATTTGGCCGAAATTAATGAATGCATTATTTGTTAAGAGTTGTATCAACGTAATATTATTATTATTATTATTGGGTTTATGGGCCTTCTTATCGCCAACTCGACCAAGTTTGATCTATTGTGGCAGCCCTTTGTATTTACAGTTCACTGCTTAGTCCCGTTGAGTCTATAAATTGCCAGACTCTTTGGAGCGTGACTTCTGTTATCTCATCCGGGCGCATGATGTGCCGCCCGAGATGGATACTTCTTTTGCTCATAAGCGGGCCGCATGAGCAGAGAATATGCATGGCCGTTTCCTCCTCTGTGTGGCAGAATCTGCACAGAGCGTCTTCTGTCATATTCATGTTTGCCATGTGTTTGTTTAGTTTGCAGTGACCTGTTAGTATTCTGGTCAAAGTACAAGCTTTGTATCTTTTGAACTTTAACAGCTCTTTAGTTACTTTGTTGCTGTATCCCTGAATGAGTGCTTTTGAGTGTTCTTGTCCTGATGTAGACTTCCACCACTCAATTGCCTCTTGTTTATAGAGAATGGTTAGTAGCGTAGTGGCTCGTTGCTAAGTGATGCCACAAAACGGTTCTACGCCGATTTGAGGGTTATCGGCGCCCTCTCTGGCAAGGTTATCAGCTACTTCGTTTCCTTCTATATTCGAATGTCCTGTTACCCACGTGAGTATGACTTTGTTGGTATTTCCCAGTACATTTAGTGTTTCAGTGCACGTTTGCACCAGTTTTGATGAATGTTCGAAGGATTTTAAAGCCAGCAGTGCTGCTTGGCTGTCTGAGTTGATGTAAATGTGTTGGTTCCGGAGTTTCTTCTGTAGGTTTATCTCTGCACATTTGTTTATGGCAAAGACCTCGGCTTGGAAGATTGAAGCTTCAGTCCCCATGTTAATGCTAGCTTTGAGCCTAAGCTTCTCTCCGTAGATCCCACAGCCCACATCATTTCCCTTTTTGGAACCGTCCGTATACCAGACGTGACTACCTTTCTTAAATGACATTTGACCTTCTAGCCATTTGTCTCTAGGAGGTATGTTTACGGAGTATAACTTAGAAAAGTTGCATTCCGTATGCATGTCGTCACTAGGCATGCTTAGAAGTTTGTTTTCAAATACTGATTCCTTGAGTCTTATCAGATTTTGAGAAGCCCATCTGACTTTCGAGCGGGTGTAGATTCTGTATATGCTCTGCTTGGCTTCTTTTTCCACGTGCATATGCAGTGGTATAAGATCCAACAAGGCATTTAGTGCGGCTCCTGGTGTCGTTGATAATGCTCCGGTTGCTGTGATGCAGGCTAGCCGCTGTAGGCTGCTCAGTTTCTGTATTGTTGTCGCTTGGTTGACCTTGCTGCACCAGACGACGGAGGCATAAGATACTATAGGTCTCACGACCGCTGTGTACAGCCATAGGGCAATTTTGGGTTTGAGTCCCCATCTTGACCCCGCCATTCGACAACAGCTCCACAGAGCCATTTTGGCTTTTTGAATGATATTGTCTAGGTGCGAATTCCAAGTAAGCTTTTGGTCAAAAATTACCCCTAGATACTTGGTTTCGCTCGAGAAAGGAAGAGTTTTTCCATTTAGCTTCGGATTCGCGAGTCTTTCTAGTTTTCTCTTCCTTGTGAATGGTATTATCACTGTTTTATCTGCATTAATGGATAATTCGTTTTCTCTACACCACCTACTTATGGTGTTGAGAGCTCCTTGCATCAGACATGAAATTGTGCTTAGGCAGGGACCTCTGATGATTACTACTATATCATCAGCATAGCCTTGTGTATCATAGTCTTTCTCTGCCATCTTAGCGAGTAGTTGGTCTACTGCTAGGGTCCATAGAAGTGGAGACAGTACGCCTCCTTGTGGACATCCTCTTGTGGCAAGGAATTCAAGCTTTGTGGCATTGAGGTGATGTTTGCTACTCGGTTGGAGAGCAAGCTTTTAACCCATCTGATGATGCTTGTATCTACCCCTTTTGCCTCCATTCCTTTCAGAATGGTTTCTATAGGGGTGTTATCAAATGCACCTTCAACATCTAGAAAAGCACATAGGGCTGCTTGCTTGTCCTCTAGGGCTTTTTGCACCTTGTCGACCAGATTGAGTAGGGCAGTTTCAGTGGATCTTCCCTTTTGGTATGCATGTTGGTTGGTGCTTAGTGGTCTTTCCACTAAGTGTTTGGCCCTAATGTGCTGGTCTATTATCCTTTCCATGGTCTTCAGCATGAAGGATGTTAGACTTATGGGTCTGAAGGATTTGGGTTGTGAGTAGTCCCTTATCCCTGCTTTAGGTATAAAACGCACTTTGACCCGATTCCACGGTTCTGGTATTATACCCCAGGCATAACTTGCTCTGAATATTTTTACCAGATGCGGAAGAAGCAAGTCATTTCCTTTCTGTAGCAGAGCAGGAAAGATGCCATCTTCTCCCGCTGATTTAAATGGCTTGAATTTATCCAAAGCCCATCTAATTTGGTTGGGCCTAAAGATATTGGTGGCCTTATTCCAGTCTGAGCATTTAGCCCTATGGAATTTGTCATTCCTTCGGGTGCAGCTTTTTGTATTGATTTGGTACGAACCCGGAAAGTGTGAAGACCTAAGGAGATCCAGAGTCTCCATCTCAGTGTTCGTAAATGAGTTATCTGGCTTTTTTAGTAGTCCAAGATAGTTGTTAGGGGTCTTAGCGAGGACTTTGTGAATTCTTGCTCCTTTGTGTGTTTGGGCAATTTCTTCACAGAATCGTCGCCAAGAGGTTCTTTTAGCTTTTCTGATTTGTTTGTTATATTCTGTTAAGGCCTTGCCGTACTTGTCCCAATCGCACGGTTTGGTATGATTGAATATACGACGTGTGATGGTTCTGAGCTTTTCCAGCTTCTTATTCCACCACATTGGTACCTTGTTGGGTTTTAATTCTCTTTCGGGACAGCTCTGTTCGTAGGCATAAGTTATGCCATCGTTGAGCATTTTGACCGCAGCATTTAGAGAGTCTGGTGTTTTGATAGTTTTGGGTATTTCCTTTAGATTCTCACTGAGCAGGGTTCTATACATATCCCAGGAGGTATCTTTTGGATTTCTTACTCTTGAATTTTTAGTTTCTACTAACCCTGAAACATCAAACAGTATATGTCTGTGATCAGACATTGAGTTTTCGCTACTGACGTGCCATTTTGTTACACATTTTGACACATTTTCTGTTGCGAAGGTTATATCTATTACTTCCTGTCTGGTTTTTATTACGAGTGTTGGCGTGTGGCCATTGTTCAGCACCCGTAGACAGTTAGTTAGGAGAAAATCGGATAGTATCTCAACTCTTCTGTTAGTATCCGAGCTCCCCCAGATGGTATGGTGGGCGTTAGCATCGCATCCCACAATCAGTTCCGACTTTTGTTTTCTAGAATATTCTAGGACGATAGTCAGTTCTTCAGTGGGATCTTACTGATCACCAGGAAGATATGCCGAGCAGAATAGTACTTTGGACCTGTTCGGCCCTTTGACTTCTACGTATGCGGTGACGGTATCTTCGCTGCAGAGTTCTGGAACAGGTAAGAAGTTAATGTTTTTGTTAAACACGATACAGGCCCTAGGTTTACGGCCTTTTTCGTATACAAGGATCTTACCAGCGTTGTTCAGACCGGCTACCACGGATTCGACATTTATCCATGGTTCTTGAATGAGAGCGATGTCCAGGCCACCTTCGCTGAAGATCTTCTCTATTACCGCAGATGCTGCGATAGCGTGGTGTAGGTTGGCCTGGAGCACCGCCAGCCCCTTTGGGCATCGAGGTTGGAGGGGACTAGTGACATTGGGAGCGGCGGCGCCCTTGTAAGCCCCGCCGCCCTCGGAAGGGTCCCCTGTGCTGCCCCCTTCCTCTGGGCGGATGTGCGCCCCTAGTGGTCCCCTTGTGGAGAGGAAACCGCGTTCCCTTTCCCCTGTTGGGTCCTGTGGAAGTGGAGGTGGTGGAGGTGGTGGAGGTAGTGGGAGGAGGGTTATCCCGTTGTGGTCCTGCTCGGACCTGCACGGTACCTTCGGTTGATGTGGTTGCGGGTGTAGGTACGGAGGTCGTGGTGGCAGGGATTGCGGCGGAAGTCGAGGGTTTAGCTGGGGGCTTGGACTTCTGAGTCATGGTGCAAGGACCCTTGATTCTGAACTGGACCTTTCTGAAGCCAATGTTGGCCTTTAGGTCCGCCACCTTCAGGGCCTCAAACGAGTGGTCGTCTAGGGATACGGTCAGGGTTAGACCTCCCTTATCGACCTTCGTGTTGAGGACCTTCCAGTGTTCGGTGTTCAGACCCTCATTCTGAGCACCGAAGAGTTCAAAGGCCCGCTTTGCGCTGCTGGCCTAGGTATAAATACCACCCCCACATTAGGCTTTCGGAGGTCCGACTCATTCATGAGAACAAGTCTCGCTTCCGGCCATGGTTTGAGGGGGGGGGGGGTATTATATTTTCAAGCCAGGTTTTGGAGCGATCATCCTCACACGTAATGAGGATCCATCCTGGCTTGAAGGAGCAGCCACTGAATTTAGGCCCTTCGCCCCTTCCGGTCTCGGCAATGCTTTGCAGGATGGTATTGCGCAGCGACTCCATTTATGTGTTAGTCATCAAGGACTTGGAGTCTTTTATGCCGACCCGGATTGAGCGTACGGCCTCACTGTAGGCTACGGTGGTTGAGGTGTTTAAGGTCTCACTCACCTTTGGGACTCTGGTGATATGACCCTTTGGCGATTCTTCCTCCGAGCGAACCCGTTTGACCGGTTTACGCCCAGATTCCGATTGTGAGGCCTTAAACTTGTACCCCATCTGCTTCAGCTCAGCGAAGCTCCTGAACGCTAGTGTTGAAGCCAGATTCGGCTCCACTCCCAGCTGTCTTAGAGCTCCGAAGCGCTTTTTGGCAGCACTTGACATCTTTCTGTCAGTAGGTTTGGAGGCGGTGGATTCATCAGTCGGCGAGGGTGAGCCGCAAGCAGCCCTTTCCGCCGTGCTGGCAGATTCCTCTGTCTCCATGCTTAGTTGCTCTGATATTTGGGCAGGTTGCTCTGCTCCTTCTATCAGTGGCATAAGTTCCTGGCATAGGTCTTCCAGGTTACTTATCAGTTTTGGGCAAACAGTTATTCATGTTGGTCCCACTAGTAGCTAGGGAAAGTAGGTCCACTCCAGCAGAGCCCCGCATGCCGGAGTAGGGCTAGATACACCTCGAGTTCGCCTGGTATCGAGGGTCCAGCGTTCACGATTGAGCTCCCCCTCAGCCACGCATCTTTCGGCACGGTACGGATGACACCTTAGATTGGGTATTGAGTCTTTAGCCGCCAGATACCACTTCATTGAGATCCCAATGTGAGATTTCAACGCAGCACTACCTGACGTTGCCCAGGGTGAACCGCGACAGGCGCTACTGCTTCCCTTCTGACGTATCATGAGTGGATTCAGTAACAGCCCAGTCGTCACGTGGAGGTAACTCAAACTGACACCCCGTAATAATATTAATCTTTATCTAAATAAATGTGTCGTTCATTAAGAGTATTTTGTTGTGAACAAAATTGTCTTTGACATCACTTAATTTCAATGAATATCGTAGAAGATATTACGATTTTAAAATAACACCAATATAAAATTCACCCGCGCCGTATGATGTGCAAAACATGACGCTGCAAGGAAGAGAGGCGTTACTTGCGAGCGACGCGGAGAGGGGGGTGTAGCTCTACGAGTTACCATGATGAACCAAAAATAGATTTAATTAATGACCAGTTGCGTCATATCTTCACGTCGACCCTGCCGCAGTGCCTCAAAAGTCGGTTGTTTAACCAATGCGTCTTACCAGTCTTAACCTAAGGAGCCGAAACGTGGAACATGACAGTCAAGCTGGCTCACCGACTACACGTCACTCAGCGTGCTTTGGAAAGGTCTATGTTGGGGATCTCATTAATGGATAAGATCTGGAACGAAGTCATACGACATAAGACTAAGGTAACTGATGTTGTCCAAAACTGTAGCAAGCTAAAGTGGCAGTGGGCTGGCCATGTCTGTCAAAGAACCGACGAGAGGTGGAGCAGGTTCTTGAATGGAGACCACTTTTAGGTAAACGTAGTGTGGGACGCCCCCCGGCTAGATGGACAGACGACCTGAAGAAGGCAGCTGGTAGTGACTGGATGCAAAGAGCGGGAGATCGTGCGCTGTGGTGGTCCTTGGGGAAGGCCTATGTCCAGCAGTGGACTGTAACAGGCTGATACGATGAATGACCAGGTGACCGCGTATAATAATCTGGGACGAATGTTCCATGATCCATAGAGCTCATGTAAAGGGTCTAGATAGGACTCCTAGAGATATAAGAAGCTGTGATAAAATCATCGTCATAAAATTACTGTTATGTTTGCGGGGGACTTTCGACA
This sequence comes from Pyrausta despicata, assembly GCA_963921415.1. Classification (NCBI taxonomy): domain Eukaryota; kingdom Metazoa; phylum Arthropoda; class Insecta; order Lepidoptera; family Crambidae; genus Pyrausta; species Pyrausta despicata. The sequence goes on along the minus strand of CAWUFN010000006.1, from coordinate 3,576 downwards.
AACTGTACCAGTAATAGTAAGGGGAACCAGGGCAGACATTGTAAAGTCATGCCTTAAAAGTATCCCAATATGGAAGTTTGTAAACATCTTAAAATTAACTACAAATATGTGAGCACATTTGGGGGAGGTAGAAATAGTCCTCCAGGCCGATTTCGACCACGGCGGCCAATCTCAACAGAGATCAGTCAACTACGCAGGAGATATTATAGTGCACAAGTGTGAGCACAATACACAAGTGCACTCTCAAACTGCACTGTTCTATCACTCTCAAAGTTCGGTGAGACGGCAATCCGACATGACCGCAGAGAGATCAGGCGCATGACCAACGGCTTAACGTGCGAACCGAGACACGGGGGTGTAACACCGCCAACTTCTCGACTCCGAGCTGTTTTTGAGAGATTCATGACAGAAAATCTCAGAAACAATTTTGGATCGACCTGGGATTCGAACCCAGGACCTCTTGGATGTTAGGCAGAAACTTTGCAACTATACCAACGAGGCAGTGGGAGGGAGGTAGTATAACTTTTCCTTCAAAGTTACTTTTAATAGGAGACGGGAAAGTACCTCACTTTGAAAATAAAATTGCAATTGAACGAGATTAAGGATTAAGAGTGAGTAACATTGAGGACTTTATATCGAAAGTTCACCCTGAATAAGCGAAATAGAAAAAAAAAACATCAATGGATGTTTCAAAGTGCAATATTGGGAGTGAAATTAATAAAATAATTTTTTGAACACAAGTGGCCTTCCCCCATATTCCCTCAAGTTAAAAATAGGTGCCCCAATAATTTTACTTAGAAATCTTAAACCACCGGGACCCGACTTCAAATCTAATTTCTTCGCAATATATAACGTGATGGCTGCAATAGTTTAGACTGGTTTAGCAGTTGGTCAAACAGTGCTTATACCTCGCACCTCAATGATTCCAAATAATTAACCTTTTAACTTTAAAAGAATTCTATTTCCTTTTATGATATCTTTCACCTTTACAATTAATATATCACAGGGGCAAACATTTAAATACATAGGAATTAATTAACGTCAAGACTGCTGTTCACACATATGTCGCGTTGTCAAGATCAGACCTACAAACGCGTTGCGGACAAAACTAATATGTTCTTCTGACACAAGAAAATAAAACTAGAAAAATAATTAACGCAGAAGTACTTTAAGCTAATTATGTTCTTTTAAAAACTTAAAAAATAAATTGTCTAAAATAATAACAAAAAAATAAATTTGCAAAAATAAAATGATGCCCAAAATAAATATTCCACGCGGACGAAGTCGCGGGCACAGCTAGTTATATATAAAAATGAAACCCGTTTTCCTTGGTCACGGCATCACGCGTGAATGGCTGGACCGATTTCACTAATTCTTTTTTTGTTGTATTTGTTATTATTACGAGAAGGTTCTTACGGAAAAAATATTAAGAAATTATCTCAGAAATATTGAAAAATATACCTACATACATAATATTTATAATATTACTAGCTTTTGCCCGCGGCTTCGCCCGCGTAAATTCAGGTTCAGAAACCAATTTCATTCAAATATGTCCAAGTTTTATTAAAAATTACTCCCTTAAATTAAATTTCATTGGGGACGAATAAAAAAATGCTTCCTTAGTGGATAGCTTGTTAAAATATATCATAATCGGGCACATAATAAAAAATTAAAAAATATTCACAATATTTCTCTATAAACAATGTTTTTTGTCATTTTATCAGCAGGTGCCAGTATTACCAGGTTATTGGGAGAGCTAACACGTGAGCATGCCACGTAAAATTGGTCATGAGAGAAACAGTCCTGTCTTAAATCTACACCTGCGTATTTAAGTGTTTGACCCTGCGACTTATTTATGGTCATGGCAAAGCACACTTTCAGCGGAAATTGCAGTCTCTTGAATTCAAAGGGAAGATCATTGGGAATCAATGGGATGCGTGGTATAAAAACTGTTTCTCCTTGAGCAGGCCCAGTTAATATAGAGGCCCAGTTAATATAGAGATTATCGTTTACTTACGAATGAAAAGACTTTCATTCGTAAGTAAACGATAATCCGAATTTGTTTATTTAAAACTTTCATCCCCATTTTACCCTCTATAATCCGAATTTGTTTATTTAAAACTTTCATCCCCATTTTACCCTCTTCGGGGCTGAATTTTGGAAAAGGGTGAAATACAAAACTTATTATTTTTGCCGTACTAAATTTGCACGAAATTTCATGCAAATACGTCCAAGGAATAAAAAGTTTTATTTTCACCCCCTTGCGGGTTGAAGTATGAAAAAGCCTTCTTTAATGGATGCCTACGTCATAAGAGGAGAAAGTGTGTGAAATTTCAAGCTTCTAATCCTAACGGTTTGGCCTGTGCGTTGATGTATCAGTCAACTTTCATCCCCCATTTTACCCTCTTAGGGGTTGAATTTTGGAAAAGAGTGAAATACAACATTTATTATTTTTGTCGTGCTCTTATTGTACGAAATTTCATGCAAATACGTCCAAGGAATTAAATGTTTCATTTTCACCCCTTTGGGGGTTGAAGTATGAAAAAGCCTTCTTTAATGGATGCCTACGTCATAAGAGGAGTAAGTGTGTGAAATTCCAAGCTTCTAACCCTAACGGTTTGGCCTGTGCGTTGATGTATCAGTCAACTTTCACCCCCCATTTTGCCCTCTTAGGGGTTGAATTTTGGAAAAGGGTGAAATACAACATTTATTATTTTTGTCGTGCTCTTATTGTACGAAATTTCATGCATATACGTCCAAGGAATAAAAAGTTTCATACAAAGTTTTATCCCCCGTTTTACCCCCTTGGGGGTTGAATTTTGAAAAATCCTTCCTTAGTGGATGCCTACGTCATAAGAGGAGTAAGTGTGTGAAATTTCAAGCTTCTAACCCTAACGGTTTGGCCTGTGCGTTGATGTATCACCCAGTCAGCTTTGCCTTTTATATATATAGATTAATATATGCAATTTATTCATTTAGAAAACTAAAACTTCGAACTTTTTTCTTGAACGACAACTTCGAGTCTGATCTTTTGATATCCAGGGGTAGTAATTTTGAGGGCTATGCGCAGTCCCAAGCAAACCCTATAATTCGTAAAGAATTGTGAAGAATAGGTTTTTCACGAAGTCGCGGGCGGCCATCAACTCATATTCAAATCGCTATCGCCACGGTTTCTCCTACATTCCGAAATCGCCATAGAATGTCCGTTTACACACGTGATAACTGCTTTTTGAATGTGTAAATAAAAAAACTGTTTAATTTAATCTACATTCTACCGAGATTGGGTCGTTAGCCCTTACCTTGTACCTGACATATATGTATATTCATAAAACATCAATATATTATGTTATTTTTGTGACATGTATTAAGCAGATGAAAGTTATTTAAAAGGAATGCCGTGTTCCGAAACCTTTCATTATAGGGTCGACATAAAAGCAAAATTATCAACTTAGATACTGAAGAGTACTTTCTCCGCAAGCTTCGCTGAGCCTAATATATAATATAATATATAACAACATCACATACATTGATCTGACTCTGTGGTAAGTAGCTTAAGCACTTGTGTTACAGAAATTA